>LNAC01000391.1:1915176-2007475 GCA_002007465.1 Ailurus styani | reverse complement strand
ACCCCCCACCCTGCCCCTCAAGTTCCTCATATCAGAGAGATCATATGATAATTGTCTTTCTCTGATTGACTTATTTCGCTCAGCATAATACCCTCCAGTTCCATCCATGTCGTTGCAAACGGCAAGATTTCGTTTCTTTTGATAGCTGCATAGTATTCCATTGTATATATATACCACATCTTCTTTATCCATTCATCTGTTGATGGACATCTAGGTTCTTTCCATAGTTTGGCTATCAGGCCATGGATTCTAACAAGGGGGTTATTACCAAAGATTTCTTTCCTCCTTTCTCCATTTCCAAGGCCTGACTTTTTCAGGTGCTTATAAAATCTTGATATACCCTTTATGAAAGCAGTTGCTTTTTTTGTTATTGTTCTTCTTTTTCTATGTACTCATATTTAGTTTTTGCTAATAATACTAATGACTAATAACTTGTATCAGTCAAGATGGTTTAGATTATGTTGCAGTGACAACCACTGAATATTTCAGTGGCTCAGTCATTCTACATGCCCATCCGGGGTGAGATGCAGCTCTGCTCAACATTGAGGGAGCAGCCTTAGCCTGGAATAGTGTTGGTCATTACGGCAGAGGGAAGAGCATATAGTAAACCACACATTCAGTCTAAAAATTTGTGCTAAAAAGTTACACACTGCATTTGCCAAACCAAATCATATGACTAACTTTATGTTGGCAAAGCAGAATACATCATCCTCTTATAGGACTAATCAATAATAAAATCTATGATATAGCCCCAGTTTCACACCTTTAACCTAGAATCTGAATGTCATTTTTTCCTTACAGCATGTATTCTGGTAGTAGTACTTTGGTTTATACAGTCAACAGAAACTAAGAAATTAACTGCATGTGTCTTTGTTAAGAACTCCTTTTGAAGCTCCTTACTTGAGCTCTATCATTTGTTTGCCTTCTTATCACTGCAGCACCTTAGCAAATATATTCTAAGGATATTGTGGGTTTTATATGAAATGCATTAATCATTCATGCCATTTTGATTGGCTTCTCTTCTTTTTGCAGTATATAGCAGCCAAACGAGGTCACTTCTATAAGATTTATTACAAAGTATCTTACTGACAATTGATTTTTCTCCTTCTAAAACCTTACTGTGATACATTAGCCTATGAGTTTTTACTGCTCATTTTTTTAGGACTCTATCTGCCTTAATTCTGTGACAATCAACCATTGTAAAAGGAAATCCAGAGGGGATGAATTTTTTATATTCTAATATCTCCCTAGGCATAAATGTGAGATAAGTTGATAAGGCCAATGGATTCAGAACATTGACTGGTCCCAGCAATTGTTGCCATAGGTACTGGTTCTGTTTTAGTTAGAACTGTACTAAAATTTCAAATCTACATTAATATGAGGTTGTATCTCAGATGGGCCTCTCCCCGTTTTTCATGAGAATGAGTTTATAATTTCATGGTAATATTGAGCATAGAATGCCAATTTATTCAAGTGGTTCTTAAAATTTCAAAGATTAATTTATATCTTATAATGTACTTTTTTCCATTAATGTATTTTTGGGGAAAAGGTATGTAAATAAAAAATATGTTATATGGATCAAATATTTAACTTTTTAAGAAGATATTGGAGGACTTGTATTGCAGCTTCCTTTTTTTAATACTACCTGTCACCTCCTCATATTTTTAATTGGAAAACCTGGCTTTCCAATTCTGAATTTTACTTTGTCTTCTGTTAAACAACTGTTACTGCAATTCCCAAACTGTGTATGAAGGTACCCTAGGACATTAAAGATGTTTAAAATTTTCAAAAAAATTTCCAGTACCATTTATCAGACATGGAGTGCACTACTAGGCCAAAGTAATTCATGGTTCTATGATTAGATCATATGAAATTCCCTTTGATTAGATTGTATCTTTGTGAGGCCAGCTTTTGGCAGTTGCCACGATAAAAAGCAAGCACTGTACACAAATCACTATAGAACAAGAAATGAGGGTGATGGTATCCAAACTGATTCCAAGGTTTGAGATGTGCTGTGCCCAACAGGCAAATACATATTGTGGTTATTTAGGAATGAAATAAAAGTTACATTTTTTCTTTCAATTTGTATCTATTATTTTTTTCCAAATGGTTACTAAATCATTAGTATAAAAATATCTGTTAAGTTGTTTGGATCTAACAATTCAATAAACAGACTCTTACATATTTATTTTGGCTTAGGATCTTACATAAAAATATTACTAAAACACTAAGAGTATCTTGATGTGAGAAAGTTCATATACATATATATGTATATATATGTATATGAACTATATATATTATTTCCAGTGTAATATATGAATAAGACAAGGGATGTTATAGTAGAAAAATTTTTTCGATTTACTCAAAATTATAGATAATGTAGGTTTATAAATGTATATAAGATAGTATTGTGCTGGATACCTTACATTTTTCATGAATCTGAAAAGGAAAACTTTTGTTACATCTTAATCTCATCTAATATTATAACCATACATGTTGGTCAACAAAAATATTTATATACATTCATGAATTCTGACTCATAATGCTTATTTGATCAATTGTTCAAATATGTTATTTTGAGCAGTGTAGTAGACATTGATGATTACTTCCCCTGGAATCTACCTACTTACCATCACACACACACATACACAGGAGGCAATCTTGTCATTTGAGCGAGGCTGGCCATCCCCACCCCACCCTACCTATCCCCCTGGTTCCAGTTCTGGGTCTACCCAAACGGATCAACATAACCCTATCCCCTTTGGGCCAATTATTGGTTAAGGATGAGCATGTGGTATGACCTAGTTGGTCTAAGTAAAGTGTTAACCAGGACTCCGTTTTATGATTGGAAGAAGAGAATTTTACACATGCTCACTGAATAGGAACTAGGAAGTCTGTGGCATGGCCTGTGTTGGGAATCATCCTGAAAGAGCTAGGGGAACTAGCTCCAGGAACAGGCCAACCCCATGAAAGAAAGAATAGAGAGAAATTTGCTTTTGGTGACACTTTTGCTGAATTAATTCTAACTTGAAGCCATCCACACCAACCTACAGTAAAAACACCTTTAGAATTTTCAGAAAATTAAGCCAATACATGTCATCTTTGTCAAAGATTTTTTGTTACTTGCAACCAAAAATATTCTGATATTTGTAACTGCAAATAAGAAAATCTTTTAGAAAAGACTGCTAAAACTCAAATTAGGATTTTTTTCTTTGTGGGAAAGCAATTGGTTGTCATTCAAATAATAATAGAAAATGAAGGGTACCTGGGTGGTTCAGTCCGTGGAGCAGCAGACTCTTGCTTTTGGTTCAGGTCATGATCTCATGAATTGTGAGATCGAACCCCTCATGAGGCTTCACACTTAGTAGGGGTGTAGGGGAATGGTTAGCTTGAGATTCTTTCCCTCTGCCCCACTTCCATCTCACGCATGTGTGTGTGCTCTTTTTCTCTCTCTAAAATAAATAAATATATATATATTTTTTAAAGATTTTGTTTATTTATTTGACAGAGAGAGAGAGAGATCACAAGTAGGCAGAGAGGCAGGCAGAGAGAGAGGAGGAAGCAGGCTCCCAACTGAGCAGGGAGCCCGATGCGGGCCTTGATCCCAGGACCCTGAGATCATGACCTGAGCCGAAAGCAGAGGCTTTAACCCACTGAGCCACCCAGGTGCCCGTATTTTTTAAATGGAGAGTAAGATTGATTCCATATTTCCATGAAAATATTGTTGCACTTATTTAGTGTCCTGTAACTACATGTATGTTTGTTGGTGTATGTGAACATATCTATAAATACATAGATTCATTGGAAAAACAAAAAAGAAACTAACATTTATTGAGTTTATATCATATACCAAACAAGATGATCATATTTTAAATATATTTTAGCATAGCATTGTTCTACTAAATACCTTCAGATTGTGCAAATGCTCTTTGAGTAGAGAAAAATAGGTTTTTTAAAAAGATTTATTTATTTATTTTAGAGAGAGCTAGAGCATGGGGGTGGGGGGGAGGAACAGAGGGAGAGGGAGACAGAGTCCCAAGAAGACTCTGTGCTGAGCATGGAGTCTGATATGGGGCTTAATCTCATAACCCTGAGATCAGGACCTGAATTGAAACCATGAGTTGGATGCTTAACAAACTGCACTCCCCAGATCCCCCAAGAAAAATAGTTTTAAACAATTAATTAAATATTCTCAATTTAAAATTTGCTTATCACAAGAATATGCTAGGAAAAAAGTTATGATTATTGAAATCGGTGATTCTCAACCATGGTTGCACATGTCCATGACCACCTCTGAATATATGGATTTACTTTTCTGTATCAAGGTCCAGACATTACTAACAACTCTCTAGGTGATTCTAAATGTGGAGTTAAGATTGAGTAACTCTATTTTATGTAAGGTAACTTAGAGAGTCTAACTTTGTTCCCACTATATATGTTTTCTCTAACCTTCTCGGCCAGCTTTCTGACCTAGAAATAGTAAGCCAGATGCTGTTATCCGTTTTCGACTCATTGTATGGAAAGTCAGACTGCAGCTACATGTTGGACTTTGTCGAGAACTGATGTAAAGGGTGACCAGTTGGCTTAGTCAGTAGAGCTCGGAGTTGTGAGTTCAAGCCCCATGTTGCACATAGAGTTATTTAAAAAAAAAAAAAGAAACTGATACTAAAATATTAACCCTATTTTTTTCTTTCTACATCTTCTTTCAATAATTCACCAGCTGTCAAGCAGCTCTTGTGGATTTTCTGGCTCTTAGGAGTCAGTGCTTAACACAAATACCAGGTTACTTCCTTAACTGGGTTGAAAGGCCTCACTAAGAAATCTGGGAAGTGTAAGAACGGACTTGGGCACAGACCTTAATTTAAGTAATTTTCCTTGCTATGTCCATGAAGTAACACTGATTGGATGATTGCTTTTTCCCATGTTTCCTCCCAGGCTCTTAAAGTGCTAAGCATTACTAATCAAAAGCAGGTAAATTAGTTTCAGTGAAACTGCTGGTGTTTATTCTCAAACACATTACCACAGAAGGTCTGTTGCAAATGTAACATCTGTGTTTCACTAAAAGAGAAGGTAGGAGAACCATATAGCTCAAATCATTGCCATGTTGTTTTGTTTTTGTCTTAAGAATGCTTTCTTACTAGCTTCCCCAAATTGCAGGAATCTCTAGAAATGAAATAAATTTCAGTCATAAGCATTATATCTCATTACAATAGGAGAAACAAAAAGTCTTCAAAATAATTTGATTCCTAATTTTGTGAGATTCAATAGAGATTTTCTGGATAAGGTGGAAACAGGATATACTCTCATTTTCTTGTGATCTGAAGCATACACAATAGTACCAGCTGCTTCCGTTTTCTTACACTGAACAATGTCTTCACATATTGTCAATAGAGAACAGCACTCTTGGGCATATTAAACTCGTTTGTAAATTGTTGAAGGTAAAGATCACAGTTGAATGTACATTTCCCAGAATGTATTGTCATTAGGAGTTGGACTTATTAAGTCACTTCCTGTCACATCAATGAGATTCCTGGGTCTTGTATATGAGTATTGTGAAGGCATAACATAACAAAATACCGAACCATATTCTCCCTGACTTCTTCAATAATTTGCAGAACAAGCCCTTTAGCCAGCATTGTGAAATGTAAATAAAGTGTAGAATTTTATAGAACCAATATCTAGAATATTGGCTAAATTTATTTGGTTCTTGATGAAATCATAAAAATCCAACTGAACTCTACTTTATGTGACATAAAGTGCTGCTAGAGCCAATTTAGAACTTTTCCCTATTATTTTGTGGCATTAATGCAGCCATCTGATATAAGTTTTCTCTCATCATTTTCTACCTTCTGAAAGACATTATCTGATTTGAAGAGAAAAGCATATCTTAGCGAATGAGCTACAGACAAATAGAAGAATCTACACTTGAGAGACACAGTTAAAATGGCATCTGCAGCCAGCAAATTTGTTCTTCCCACCTGACAGAATTCAACTCTTCATCAGCATTCAGTTTTAATGCATTTGCATCAATGCAAACAACAATAAACAAATGGAAAAGCAAAGGAAACATATTGCTTAGAACCAGACATCTGATTCAATTATCATGTAATCAGAGGAATCAAAAGCCAATTTCACTCAATAAAGGAAAAGTGGATATGGAACTTTTATAGCCTATGATTCTTTCACTGGAGAAGGAAAAATGTTGTTAATGTGATTATACATATGAAGGTTTACTACTGTCTCTAACACAAGCTTGCAATATTTTCAGCGCTGAGAGAAAATACTAAAGAAAAAAAGTCTCATTTTATTCTTTAATAAGCTAAATCACTAGCACCTTAATACACAATAAACTGAAGATGATTGTAAGTTATACTTTCTTTCAAGGATTTAGAAGGCCATCTAAATTGGCCTCTGGGTATTTGTGTTGGAATAGGTTATAGGAAAAACATGTAACACATGCAAAGTTCAAAGGATTTTTTGAATATGCAAAACATTGCTGATACTATTGAGATTCCAATTAGGAAGATTCACATATTATGTTTCTAAATTGGTACCAAAGGTATCATGAAAATTTTGAGCTCAGGTAGATCAACTTCCTTCATTTTATAAAGAAACTCAACTGAGAGAGATTAAATGACCTTCACAAAATGTACAGCAGTGAAGTCTCTCAGTTGAGTGTTATGTTTGCCACTACAGCACACCTCACACAGAGGAATCTGAAATGCCACACACTATTGCCATATATAAAACAAAATATAGTGCCTTGAGATACAAACACAACCTTATCATAAATATTGAGATTTCTCTCATTAGACAAATGTATTAAATGCAAGAAAGCATAAAAGTGAAAATAGAAACCACCCAGTGTGATTATTTTATTGTTTCCTTGCATATTTTTCCCTTTGAATACACCTTATCTTCACCTTTTTAAATAAGCTTTATTGAGGTATAATTTAGACACAATAGAATACATCAATTTTCTGTAAACAGTGCGATATATTTGTCCAATGTATACATGTAACCACCACCCAGTCCAGATAGAGAGTATTTCCATCACATCTGCCTAGTTCATTTATGTACATTTACAGTCAATTTCCACAACTACTCCTGCTTCAGGCAAAGCTCATCTACTTTCTATCTCCATAAACTATCTCCTCAAATTTCATATAAATGGACTTATACAGTGTATACACATTTATGCCTGACTTCTTTTACTCCACAGAATACTTTTTAGACTCATCCACATTGTTGTATATATCGGCAGTTTGTTCTTTTTTATCACTGAGTAGTATTCCTTTGTATGGCTATACCACACTCTTTATGCATTCACTGTTGACAATTTCAGTTATATCCAGTTAAGGGCTCTTACCAATAAGATATTATGAACTTTCATATCCATGCATCTTTTTATGTTAATTCTTCCTTACCTGGGGTTTGTCTGGTATTCCTCATGATCAGGTCCCAATTTGCAGTCTTCACAGGGTATCATATCTTATCCATCTGCCTTACATTGGTAATGTTAATTTTGATCACTCTGTAAAAAAGGCTTATCAATTTTTTCAGCGTGTAATTACTATTTTTCTTACCTTGAAACTCCTAAGCAAACTGTGAGTAAGCAATTGAAGGTAGTGATTATATCCCATTCCTCATTAAAATTTCACCATGGATTTAGATCTATTGATGATTCTTAAATGATCCAATTTTTGTCAGTATGGTTGCAAAATAATGATTTTCCAACTCCAGTAATTCCCTTCCCATTTACCAGTCAATCCTCAGAATTCTACTATAAGGGACACCTGGGTGGCTCAGTCGGTTTAGTGTCTTCCTTTGGCTCGGATCATGTTCCCAGGGTCCTGGGATCAAGCCCGATGTTTAGCTCCTTGTTCAGCAGGGAGCCTGGTTCTCTGTCTGCCTGCCGCTGCCCCTGCTTGTGCTCTCTCTCTCTCTGTGGCAAATAAATAAATAAAATCTTTTAAAAAAAATTCTACTATAAGCAAGGCCTCTCCTGCCCCACCTCATTCATATCCATTCATTTACTTATCTATTTATTATGATTGTGGACCCTTGAATTTCTATTTTATCAGTGGTTCATTATGGGGCTTAATTATTTTGATGCTCAAATTGTCCTAGATTTGGCCAGTAGGAGCTCTGTCAAGTTAGTTTCTATGCCCTTATGAACTGACTTACCAATTTTTTCTTTACTCCTTCTTACTTTCAGACAGAACAAGATGCTCTAGGCTTATCTTGTCTCTATCTGCCTCGTTCCTGGAATCAACCATTTCTCCAAGGAGTCCTGACTCTTTCATGAGGAATGGTATTAGAGACCTAGATCTGGGTGTCATATGCGCTCATTGCTACTGGGGTAACTTTGCTCTGTGGCCCTCTTACTGGGTAGAGCTAGGAAAATATGCCTGTATATACAGAGGTATCTAAATATACATCCAAACATGCATACACACATACATATGCACATGCACATGAATTAGTGCACACAAACACACATGTGCACATTTTAGAAATCATGGATTCTCAGTGACACTTCCAAATCTAATCCATTTCCACAGAGTTTTCTGTTGCCTTTTCCACACGTCATGCTTTTTTTCCCTCACATTCTATACTTCAATGTCCCTTCTCCCACAGTGAGAACACTGGCTCCCAACATCATCAGTTCTGTTCATATGCTAGTTTAAGAGCTGCTTCCTCCATACTAGAATAATAAAGAAATCTTTTAAAGAGAAATCACGGCGTGCCTGGTGGCTCAGGTGGTTAAGCATCTGCCTTCGGCTCAGGTCATGATCCCAGGGTCCTGGGATCGAGCCCCACGTGTGGTTCCCTGCTCATTGGGGAGTCTGCTTCTCCCTCAACCTCTACTCCTTCCCCTGACCCTTTACTCGTGCTCTCTCTCTCTCTCTCAAAAACATAAATAAATAAAAATAAAAAATCTTTAAAAGAAATAAAATTTTTAAAAAATCAAAATTTTTTACAAATCTCCTCTCCTCCCCACAACCCTGCCCAAGACTAAGAATATGTAATCAAATGCCTCATTCTTAAATTAACCGTATTAGTCCTTTCTTTCTTTCTCCTCAGTGTGGATATGAAAATCATTTGAAATAAAATAAAGTTCATTTATTTCCATTTGCTTTCAGTTTTAATAGCCTTGATCATATGTATTCTCACATTGTTGGAGTCATATCTTTAGAGTAAATTCTGAGAACTGGGACTGCTAAATTGAAGGGTAAATGCCTTGTGGTTTTGTTCGATATTACCAAATTCTCCTCCATGTAATGTTGTATCATTGTGCATTGCCACCAGCAACCTATTGCAAACAGCAACAGTACCTGTTTCCCCCAACCACTACATAAAATTTATACAAAAATTAACATGACACTGGGCACCTGGGTGGCTCACTTGGTTAAGCATCTGCCTTCAGTTCAGGTCCTGATCCCGGGGTCCTGTTATCAAGCACCACATCGGGCTCCCTGATCAGCAGGGAGTCTGCTTCTCCCTCTCCCTCTGCCCTTCCCCACCGCCCCCGCTTGTGCTCACTCTCTCACGTGAGCTGTCTCTCTCAAATAAATAAATAAAAGCTTTAAAAAAATTAATGGGATGCTGTTAACATAATAGTCTTTCCTAATTAAAAAAAATCACACTGTATCACAGGTACTTTCACATGCCACTAGAGCCCTTTGTGAATGTGATTCTATACAGTTACATGATAATGCATTGAACAACTATACCATAACTAATTTGGTTTGGGGCATTTAGATTTTTTCTAAATACTAATATTTTATATTAAGTGACAGTGGACACTTTTAGTGTCTAATGATTTGCCCATATGTAGGAGGACTATGTCACTAGAATAGATTTCCAATTTTTTGTTCAATATCCTCATTTTACATATGAAGGGCATTGAAGTTTGGAGACATAGCAGAAACTTTGCCCATATGTTTGAGAAGTTCATGCCTTCTATGAGACTACTTTAGCAGAAATATTTTGCTAAAACCAAATCATTTACACCAATCTGTGGGCAATAATATCCTTGTCCAGTATAGTTATTAATGCAGGGGAGAGAGGAAAACTTTGAAAAGTATCAACTGAAGCAATCCCCGTGACCTCCACGAATAATTCAAAATGACTTTTTTTTTCATCTGACAGTGCGGGGTTTAGTGAGCTTTAGGGTTTTAATAAAGAGCTTCAGAATGATTGCCAAGTACTTCAAGTACTCTCAGAGTGCACTTGGTATTTGCAAGGATTTTCATTTCATAGATTACTTTGTGCAGTAATTTGAGAAACTAAGTGCTTTCCTTTAAGCATACAAAGTTATGATACAATCTGCATTGAAAATGTGTGGCCTTGTATTGCCTTCCTATCTTTGCATTGGTCACTCTTCTGAGAAGCAAGTTGAATTTTTAATAGAATTTGCCTTTTCTTTAGGAACCATGATAGAAGGCCTGCTCCCATTAAAACTACAACACAGTGTTGGGATTGGAGGTTTTCCCTGTGGACACAATCATCTTATAAGCTACAAAATACTGGTATTTACACTGACAATGTTATATCAGTCCTATCCAATGACATGACTGTCCTTCCCTTTGCTGACGGACACATCATGCTTCCAGCCTCCCTTAGTGTCACACTCAGTAAGGTAACCCTCACTTAAAACCTGTTGGTGTTTCTGCCTCAAACCTTGCCTTCATGCCTGGCTGCCAACTTTGCCTTGGATTTTGCTGGTCTTAAACTCGGGTTTATTTGACAAAGCACCTGCCTACTTCAACTTTGGCTGTTTCAAGAATCTCACTCCAAATTTCATAGCTCTTGGCATAGGGCACATCCATGTCATGTCTCTGGCCTGTCTACTTTGGGCCACATCTGAGTCTAGATCAGGCAATATCCATCAGTCACTCCCTGCCATGAGTTGGAGGTGCTCACATGTCAAACTGCAGACTGCATCCTGCTGGCAAAAAGACTTATAACCTCTGGCTCTAGAACTTCAGAGCCACTGTCCCAATCAATATTATAGGTTCAATTGTTGACCAGAAGAGGTTTTGTCAAGGTTTTTGCCCAGCCCACAGTTTTTCCTGAAGTAAATGAGTTGGGTTGAGCTCACCTACACATTTTTTTAAACCAAAAGGCCAGTTAGTATCTCACCAAGATAGAGAACATGTTCCGACCTCCCCAAACTCCTAACACTCTCCCTTTTTCTCCCTTTCTCTCACACAAGAACACATAATTGCACTATAATTTAATTATATTCACAAAATTTGTTAATGTGTCCTTCTCTCATTCTAAGCTATGTGCTCCTCATGGGTAAAAAATGAGTCTTATACATGTTTGTGCTCTGCCCTCTTAAGTCTAGCACATGACCTAGAATAAAGTAGTTTTTCCTGATCATTCTCTTTGAGGGATTAAAACCATAAATACAAGTGTTGACTCCTTTGAAATATTTGTTACCAGGGTTAAATAGGTATTCAAAAATTATTTCCAAGCTCAAACAGTTTTTCAAAGACTAAAACAGGAGGAAGACAAAAATCAACAAATTCTGGAGATCCTTTTAGAAATAGTTCAACCTAATAGCAAATAAGTACATTCCTTCCATTGATACTTACGAACTACAGAATGGTCCCAACTGGCCAGTTCCATGCAGGTCTGAATATGCACATTTGGGTTGAATTTGAGCAAGAGAAGATAGTTGTGAAGGTGGTCAATCATACTACCTACCCATGAGTGGATCTATAGTAAGGACCTTTAATTGTTCCAGCATTAGAGAGATAAACATAAGAATTATTACTGTGAGAAATGGGTGAGGATTTCAATTAGAGATAATAGAAGGTAATGCTGAGCAACAATGAGGTTTGAAATGATGCATTTATTATACAGTTATCAGCCCATGACTCTGGAAATCTTGATATATCTGAGTTTCAAGAACAATTTATAAAAACTTATATTTTCTGTCCTGTTTTCTCTTTCAGTATAAACCTTCAATAGGGAATGAATAAGTCACAGGGATGAAAGCCACAGCATAGGGAATATAATCAATAGTATTGTAATAACATTGTATGGTGACGGATGGATGGTAGCTACACTTGTGGTGAGCACAACATAATGTGTAGAATTGTTGAATCATTTTGTTGTACACCTGAAACTAACATAACATGGTGTGTCAAGTATACTTCAATTAAAAAAAAAAGAAAAAATGAAATAATTAAAATATATATATACATATATGCTTACAAAATTATAGGCTAGTTAATGGTTGGGACCATGTCTTTGCCTCTTTAATAATAAGCACACTCTCCTAGAAGGGATCCTAAAATATATTATTGATTGCTTCATACATGGATGGGAGAAATAAGAGTAAGAATACTAAACATGCTAGAATTCTCCATATAGCCATTATGGAGTAACTGGTGTCAGACTTGCCCTCTTATCATGAAGTACTATAACACTTCACAAATTATTTGAGGTAACTGTATCGAGGTATTGAGCATAGATAGCTCAAAACTTTGATACTTAAGAGAAGGGAAGCACATTAGGTGAGTTGCTTTTCAATCTGGCTTTTTGTCTGGGGCCACTTTTCAGGAGGTAGAAGAGGGAGTTGGAACCTAAGTAGACTAACAGGGGAGAAACAATGCAAATGGTGATTGACCTCTCACCAAAAGCAGTTGATGCCATAACATTATAGAACAACATCTTTAAAATACTGGAGGAGGGGCACTTGCCTTGCTCAGTGAGTAGAGCATGTGACTCTTGATCTCAAGGTCATGATTTTGAGCCCCACATCAGGGTAGAGTTTACTTAAAAAATAAGTAAATAAAAAACAAAATAAAATGCTGGAAGAAAAGAGAAGAAAGAAAGCCTATAAATTCAGAATTCCATATCCATTGAAAATATCCTTCAAAAAAGAGGGTGATAGGAGAAAACATAACAAAGATATTTGTGACCCTGAGTTAGCCAAAGATTTCTCAAATATAACACCAAAGGCATAGTACAAAACAGAAAAAACTGATGTTGAACTTCATCAAAATTAGGAATGGTTACGGGGCGCCTGAGTGGCTCAGTGGGTTAAAGCCTCTGCCTTCGGCTCAGGTCATGATCTCAGGGTCCTGGGATCGATCCTGCATCGGGCTCCCTGCTCAGCAGGGAGTCTGCTTCCTCCTCTCTCTGCCTGCCTCTCTGCCTACTTGTAATCTCTTTCTCTGTGTCAAATAAATAAATAAAATCCAAAAAAAAAAAAGGAATGATTGCTTTTTTTTTTTTTTAGATTGAGAGCGATAGTTTATTACTATCACATGCCCTCACAGGCAAGGGGCGGAGGATTTCATATGCTATACAGAGCCACAAAGAGGTTGCATTTGGAAATAGAGTGAGGAAACAGAGGCTGTGGAAGACAGGCTTTGTAGTGTCAAAAGGGTGGAGTGCTCAGTGTAGATGGGTTGACTTTAAAGGGTCACATGGGAATATGTTTTAGGTGATGACATTGTTTTGTATCTTGATTAAGGAGACATTTGACTATATGGTTTGTCAAAGCTAGCAGAACTATATGTAAAAAAAAAAAAAGATTTGGGGTGCCTGGATGGCTCAGTTGGTTGGGCATCCAACTCTTGGTTTCAGCTCTGGTAGTGATCTCAGGGTTGTGGGGTTGGGCTCTGTGCTCAATGTGGAGTCTGCCTGGTATTCTCCTTCTCCCTCTTCCCTCCCCCCAGCTCGCTCTCTCTCTCTCATTCAAAATAAGTAAATAAAATATTTTTAAAAAAAATTAATTTTATCATATGTAATTTTTACCTTTAAAAGTGAAAAATACGGGCGCCTGGGTAGCTCAGTGGGTTAAAGCCTCTACCTTCGGCTCAGGTCATGATCTCAGGGTTCTGGGATCGAGCCCCACAACGGGCTCTCTGCTCAGTGGGGAGCCTGCTTCCTCCTCTCTCTCTGCCTGCCTTTCAGCCTACTTGTGATCTCTCTCCCTCTGTGAAATAAATAAATAAAATCTTTTAAAAAATTAAAAATTAAAAAGTTAAAAGTGAAAAATACTAGGATATAATGGCCATTTTCAGATAAACAAAAGCTAAGGAAATTTGTTGCCAGCAGACCTGACCTCTGAAAGATGATAAAGAAAGTTCTTCAGGCTAAAGAGAAATGGCACTAGAAGAAAACTCAAATTTACAACAACAAAAAAATGAAAAGTAATAGAAATAGTAAATATTTCTATAGTAAATGGATGAATATAAAGGTTGTCTCTTTTTCTCTTAGCTTCTATATTTCTTTAAGAAAAAACTGATATTTAAAGCATATATAATGTATTTTGGTATTTTTAACATATGTAGAAGTTAAATGTATAACAAAATAGTGTAAAGTATAGGAGGGAAGATAAAATCATACTCTTTTATTTATTTATTTACTTATTTTTAAAGGGAGAAATGGGAGGAGGGGCAGAGGGAGAGAGAGAAAATATTAAGCAGGTTCCATGCCCCCAGCATGGAGCCCAACAAAGGGCTCAGTCTCACAACCCTGAGATCATGACCTGAGCCAAAATTAGGAGTTGGACACTCAACTGGATGAGCCACCCAGGCACCCTGTGAATCATACTCTTTTAAACGTTTCAAGATTTACATGAAATGGTATAATTTTAATTCTAAGTAGACTGTGATAAATTAGGGATACATATTATAATCCCAAGTAGTAAAAGTAGGACAAATATAACAATCAAAATCCAATAAAGGATATAAAATAAAAGATTTAAATATTCAAATAACACAAAAGAAGCAGTAAGTGAGGACTGAAAAAAATATATGAGACAAATAGAAAAGAAGTAGCTTAGAAGGTAGATTTAAGGGCGCCTGGGTGGCTCAGTGGGTTAAAGCCTCTGCCTTCGGCTCAGGTCATGATCTCAGGGTCCTGGGATCTAGGCCCGCATCGGGCTCTCTGCTCAGCAGGGAGCCTGCTTCCTCCTCTCTCTCTGCCTGCCTCTCTGCCTACTTGTGATCTGATCTTTCTGTGTCAAATAAATAAATAAAATCTTTAAAAAAAAGGTAGATTTAAATGAAACTATAAAGAAACCTGCCAATTCATTAGGAAGATATCACAATCTTAAAAGTGAATGGATCAAATAAGAGAACTATAAAAGAGATGAAGTAAAAGCTGACAGAACTAAAATAAGAAACACAAAAGGCCACATAGTAGGCAATTTCATTACCCTTCTCTCAGTAATTGATAAAACAAGTGGACAAAAGATCATCCAGGGCTGTAGACTATTTGAACAACACTCTCGACCAACTCAACCTTATTCACATTTATAGATCACCTCAATAATTACTGAACATAGTTTTCATGTGTACATAAAATTTCTATCAAGATAGACCATATATTGGGCAGTAAATATGTACCAACAAATTTAAAAAGACTAAACACTTGTAGAGTATATTCTTTCAAAACAACAGAAATAAATTAGAAATCAAAAATAGTAAGATAATTAGAAGATGCCCCAAACTTTGGAAATTAATGAACACTTTGAAATAATCCATGGGTAAAAGAATACATCACAAAGGAAATTAGAAAACATATCAAACTAAGTTCAAATTAAAACAGCATGCCAAAGTTTGTGGGGTACTACTAAAGTGATACAGAGAGGGAAATTTATACCTTCACCTGCTTATTTTAGAAATAAGACTTAAAATCAATGACTAAATTTATATTTTAAAGGTCTTGGACTATCTAATTTCAGGGCTCTCTATAATGCTACAATTTTGAGATATTGTGGTATTATGAATAGATATACAAATACCTCAGAGGAACAGAATACATCAACCAGAAAGACTCACAGTTATACACTCAACTGATTTTTAAGAAAGAGCTTAATGCAATTCAAAGAAAAGAGGAAAATATCTTCCACAAATTGGGTATAATAACTATATGGGAAAAAAAATAACTTTGACTCCTTCCTTACATGGCACACAAAAAATAATTTGAGGTAGATTAAGAGCTAAATGTAAAAGTTAAAACCATAAAAATTTTAAAAAATAGATTGCAGAATATCTTTGCAAATATGTAGTCAGCAAAGATTTCTTAGAGCAGCCACACAAAAAAAATTGAACTTAAGGGCGCCTGGGTGGCTCAGTGGGTTAAAGCCGCTGCCTTCGGCTCAGGTCATGATCCCAGGGTCCTGGGATCGAGGCCCGCATCGGGCTCTCTGCTCAGCAGGGAGCCTGCTTCCTCCTCTCTCCTCTCTCTCTGCCTGCCTCTCTGCCGACTTGTAATCTCTCTCTCTGTGTCAAATAAATAAATAAAATCTTTAAAAAAAAAATTGAACTTAAGATGATAAATTGGACTTTGAAATAAAAAAGAATTCTGTTTTTCAGTAGTTGTCTTTATGAAAAAAATGCAGGCAACACAGAGGTTGAAAATATTAACAACACACACATCCAAGGACTTCTGTCCAGAATATATAAAAAATCTCAAAAATGAGTAATAAAAAATGGACAAAATACTTAAATGCTACATGAAAGAAGATATGTGAATAGCCCATAAGTACATGTAAAGATTCTCAATGTCATTAGGCATCATGAAAATGAAACTTAAAACAACAGTGGTACAACCACTTGGAAAACTGGTTGGCAATTTCTTTTTTTTTTTAATTAAAAGACTTTATTTATTTGACAGAGAGAGATTAGAAGTAGGCAGAGAGGCAGGCAGAGAGAGAGGAGGAGGCAGGCTTCCTGATGAACAGAGAGTCCGATGTAGGGCTCAATCCCAGGACCCTGGGATCATGACCTGAGCCGAAGGCAGAGGCTTTAACCCAGTGAACCACCCAGGCGCCCCTGGTTGGCAATTTCTTAAACAATTAAATATACACCACCCTTATAATCCAGTGATTCCACTTCTTGGTATTTTTTTCCCCCACTCCTTGGTATTCACTCAAAGGTAATTAAAAATTCTGGTCACACAAAGGCTTCTATGAAAATGTTTATAGTAGTCTTATTCATAATAACCAAAAACTGGAAATAACCCTAAGATACTAAAGTGGTATGTTCATATAATGAAATAATATTTATCAATATAAAATAAGGCACATTTACAATCAAATGTCATTGAATTGTGCACTTGCATTAATACTTATTTCATTATATATAAATTTGTTCAGCAATTTAAAAAATTTATAAGTTAATTCTTTGAGAAAAGATATTTAGGCTGAATAACACAAGGGGACATTGGCTCATCATGTAATTATTTTTCTTTTCTGATCCAGTTTTTTTGACCTACAAATATTTTATGATATGTAGCTGTGGAACCTCAGTGAAAACAACCTTCTATTCTATGGCTCTATTCTTAAGAGTTATTCAAAGTCACCAAAGCACATTTATTGACTCCGCAGCCAACATTAGCTTTTACTTTTTAATTTTTTTATTAATTTTTAAAAAATTTTTTTCAGTAGGCTCCATGTGCAGCGTGGAACCCAACACAGGGCTTAAACTCATGGCTGTGAGATCAAGCCCTGAGCTAATATCAAGAGTCAGATGCTTTACCAACTGAACCACCCAGGCACCCCATCAACATTAGCTTTTAACTAAAATCTACATAAACCATATAACTACTGTTATTTCTGTGAATCTAAGTTATCGGCTTTGGCAGGGGGTGGGGGAGATTAATTTATTTTACTCAGGGATATTGGAGAATATACCAGGCTGATTATTGAATAATGCTCCCTAAAATACCTTGTAATCTGCAGTGTTGGGTAAAAATTAGAGGAAAATCCTACACTACATTTGTGGTCTGGATAAAATGAAATCAAACTTACTTTTAAATTAGTTGGAGTAGAATTATCCTACTTTCCTGCTTATCACTTCTCCTTTAGGAGGTGTGTTAATTTGAAAATGAGGCTGTTTCTGGAGGAAATATCAACTATTTGCAACTATTTGCAGCACTTAGATCCTGCAGACCAGAGGACTCTGACACAAACAATATGATTAGGCATGACATCATAATTTACCATAGCAGGTTGCTGAAAATCTAAAGGGAATACCCTTTTTTGTCTTGATTAGAATGCCATCATTCATCTGTTTTAGCTAATCTCAAAAAGGAAAAGTATGGGGAAACTTAGATGTCTGCAGCTTTCAGAAATTGGTTCATCTGTTGCCACGCTAAGTGAATTATTTATCAATGACTCAGCACATCTCTGGTGTTTGAAGACATATTGCACAAATTTAAAATAAGTTTTTATTTATTTCTGCAGCCAGGAAACACACCCAATTAAAATAAACAATTTGGAAAGATTTCTATTTCCGAAAGTTATGAATAATTTCTTCAGTATAAAAGTTAAGTGTCTGCATTTTGTGAACCACTTTGTACTTAGACTCCAATGCAATTTCAGTACCCACCTTTTCACACGTTAAATGGCATGAATGGCTGTTAAATGCCCATGTGTTATAAATAAAATCTCAGGAGATGTTGGAGTAGAAAATAAAGCAGAATGGAAAATAGCTGAAGCCACACTTAACTCCTTCCTAACAGAACCTCAGTTTTGTTTACGTATGTACTCCATTTCCTGCTCCAGAGGGAGTTCCCATTTGCCAAAGGAATAAGAGCATAGAATCGCTTCTGGTTATTCTTGCTCCACAAAGGTCATGTGACCTAAGTTAGATGAATCAGAATAAATTTTATTCCATGTTTTGAAGAGAAGTTACTCTATTTGTTTTACTAAACAATAAAGTAAATACTCCCAGTTGCTGTTGGCATTTTCTGGAAAAGAAGTTGTTGCTAAGGAAAGCAAAGGAAAGAGATGGATATTTTACTGAATCGTTGAATCACTGATGATTCTATACTTGACCCTGCACTACCTCTAGTCTTCCTGGTATGGAAGAAAATATATTTCATTATTGTTTAGGAAAGTTTAATTTAGCATCTCTTATCAAAAACTATTCTTCTAAACAACATGGAAGTATTTCATTATCTCTATTCTGGCCTTGATACATAGTAAAATATTTTGTTGCTGGACTGAGTTTTAGGCTAAAATGGTTCTTATCTATATTGTTAGCTTCAGAAAATAAATGAATACATTTTGGTTCATATAGTCTAATCCAGTTCAGAAGGGGTTTACAAACCATCTCTAGGAATGTCAGAATATAGCATTGTTGGTAGCTGAGAGACTGATTCCAAAATCCTTTAAATTATGGAATACCTCAGAACCAAAAAAAAAAGCCTCAAGTATTAAATTGTCACACACACACACACACACACACACACACACAACACAGAGGCAAACAATTAAGAACTGAAGGGAATTGGACTGAAGTATGGTAATTTTAGAATATTGAGATTCAAGGAGAAGTAATTTCTATTATATCTACTCTATGACTATTGAATGATCATACATGGCAATTGCCTTGTTGAAGTTCTTTGCACTGTTAGGAAATTGTGATTCAATTTCATTGCAGACAGAGCATGAGATCCTGATGAAAAACAGAATGGAGATTATCTCCCTTAAGTGTGATAAATAGGAAAAATATGCCCTGTGCTTATACTATCATCAATACAAAGATAACTTTACAATGTGAACTTAACTTTCACAAGTTAGGAAAATGATAATCATTGGTAAATCATTAAAGAGTGAGATTAAAGAGTGAGATGATCTACTGTGAGATGATCAGAAGAAAGGAAGATAGGAAAGAAACAGAATCCTTTAAAAAAAAAAAGCACAATCTTTGTCATCCACGTAGCAGAATATCAAGAATACTATTGAAGCCATAAGAAGGATTCCAGTATGAGATGGTGACACAGGAGGCTCCTGAATTCACCTCCTCAAATGAACACATAGAATCTACAGCTACACGCAGAGCAATTCTCTCTAAAACAAATCCAGAAACTGGCTGAGCAACTCCTACACACTGGGTGAACAAAAAAATACCCACATCACAGAATCAGCTATTTTCTTCACTTCCTTTGTCACATCTATGTCCCTCTCACACCCAGATTCTTGAAATGCCTCCCTACGGGGTCCTTTGTTCTCTTCTGCCTTCCAGTTCTTGTCTTTCCACTATTTTACATCGTTTTATTTGAACACTCTTCTAGCACAATAATCATCTATTCTTTCATCCTTTCTGCATTTAAGATTTTTTTTTTTTTGCTTTCACTCATTATCTTCTTTCCAATCCAGAAATAACCTACTATTTTCCTGCAGGCCAAGTCTATCTTGAGACTTGGTCTACATAAGGCTTTGAGATGCATAGAATGTAATACTACTAAGCAACTCAAAGCAACAAACCACCAATAAATGTAACAACATGGATAAATCTCAAAAACATTATTTTGAGCAAAAAGAACCAAACCTAAATTGGCTGTGTCATTCCATTTATATTAAGTTCTTGAAAAGGCCAATCTAAGTTATCGTGTTAGAAATTAAAACTGTTCTTACCTGTCTGGTGGGCAATTGACTGGAACTGAAGTAAGGGAATCTTTTTTGGGTAATGGAAACATTGTATAACTTGTTTGAGGTAAAGTTTACGTGAGTATATGCGTTTATCAAAATTTGTCATAGTACGTATTTAAAATCTCTGTAAATAATTTATGTAAATTATATCTAAAAATTTGGAGACATGAGGACTCTAAGTTAAAAAACTAACAAAATTTGGGGTGCCTGGCTGTCTCAGTCGGGAGAGTGTGCGACTCTAGATCAGGGTCCTGAGGTCAAGCCCCACGATGGGTGTGGAGCCTACTTAAAAAAAAAAGTCTTAAGAGCTCTATCAAACAACTGCAGAGTGTGGACCTTATTTGGATTCTGAATCAAACTACCAAAATGAAAAGAATAAAATTTTAAAAAAAACCTTAACAAAAGTTATTATAAATTAATGTTTAAGTAATTTTTCAAAATGACTGCCAACATTTTCAACTTAGAAGTCTGTGTTTCTGGGGTGCCTGGGTGGCTCAGTTGGTTAAGCATCTGCCTTTGGCTCAGGTCATGGTCCCAGGGTCCTGGGATCACATCCCATGTCAGGCCCCCTGCTCAGCAAGGAGTTTGCTTCTCCCTCTCCCTCTGCTGCACCCCCTGCTTCTGCTTTCTCTTTCTTCCTCTCTCTCTCTCTCTCTCTCTCTCTTTCTCAAATAAATAAATAAAATCTTTTTTAAAAAAGGAATCTGTTTCTGACTTTTTATAGAAAATGGGAAGATCTGGAAACATTGAACCCACATTTTCAAATAAGCCTAGCAGCTGGGTTTAGGACCAAAAATTCTTACAATCCCAGGGGCACAGAGACCCTGCCACTCTCCAGTGTGTCTTTCATACAATCAGTCTCATTCATTTATGTTAATTCTGCAGGCACATAGGTACCTGTGTTCATGACTCTGGTCATATCCCTTTCATCCATTTAGGCTTTTTGTTTGTTTGGTCCTTTGGTCCAAATTCTAGTTCTTAGACCTGATGTGACCATTTTCATTGTATTTGGGCAAACAGAAGGGTCTTAAGATTACTCATACATTCTTTTTTTTTTAAGATTTTATTTATTTATTTGTCAGAGAGAGAGTACAGGTAGGGGGACCCACAAGCCGAGGGAGAAGCAGGCTTCCCATTGAACAAGGAGCCCAAATCAGGACTCGATTCCAGGACCCTGGGATCATGACCTGAGCCGAAGGCACATGCTTAACCAACTGAGCCACCTAGGTGCCCCAGATTACACACACATTTCAACAGCATACTCGCAGCCTCACTGAAGTGACAGGCCCAGAATTTACCTGATACAACAGGCAGGAACCTAAGCAGAGACAGGTCATTACCACTGACCCAGAAAACCTGGAACTAAGCACCTTTTATAAGGGTACAAAGATGTAACAAAATAATAAAAAATACAGACTGCCTACACATAATGAAGACACTACTTTATGAATGATTAACCTTTCCCATATTTTTCCTGAGGTTCAATTTATTAAGATATCAAATCCTAAAATTCCTATCATTGAAATCTCTGAGTGTATCTTATTCCACGGTGATATTTTTTCCAAAGAGCTTGTTATTAAACACAGAATACCTAAGTGATTTTATTAATGAGATTTCCTGCTAGTTTAAATTTATTCCATCTTTAAGGCTGCCTGAACATTTTATAGGTCACGAAAATATTTTTAAGGATTTTTTAATGGAAAAGTAACTGAAATAGGTTGGATCAAAATAAGCTTCTCCTTCCATCAGAGACTAGGCAGGAAATATTTCCATTCAGATGAAGGATTTTTTTGGCTTATATTCACCTGGTGAGTGGATATGAAAATCGATTTCTAGCTTAGCTAGGGAATTTTATGTAGGAGACCATATTCCTCTCATTTCTATTCAGTAGCACGTACAGTGAAAACAGAAACACTGCAATTAAGTAATCATCCAGTTTCCTCATAAAAACACATTATGTTTCAGATGATATCAAGAGGACATGATAAGCAATCTATAGGACTTAGAAATATAACATACCAGCAGAATGTTTTGAAACCCATTGTCAACAATATTTACTAGGCATGGCAAAAAAGGGTGAGTGATAAGAAATGGCATAATGGCTGGAAAGGTCTGTTAGCAAACACCTGTAGATTGCAATTTGAAATTAAATTTTCTTGTCATTAAAGTGAAGTGAATTTTAAGTAAGCATGTCATTTGCTTCCCTGTAAACATCTCTACCGATTTACTCATCTGGGTTGCTAGCCAACAGGGTCTCAGTTGCATTGTGCGTTGTAGCATCTACAAGGTAGAATATAATAATTTGCATTACTAAGTTAGGGAGAAAATACAAATTAAATTAAGTTGGATTTCTGCTTCTCACACTAGTATTGAACAGAGAGAGTTCTGGTTTAAAATACGACATTTCGGTTTGGCCAAGTTTTCTAAGCCCAAAGGAAGGTTAAGTGACTAACAATGATACACTTTTCTTAGACACACTTGGAAGGTTCAGATAATTTAAACTTTGAGTCATGTTGGGGAAATGAAGTAGGGTAAGGAGAGAAAAGAGAGAACAGGGTGACATTGCAATCAATCATGCAATGGTGTTTACAAATGTTGGCCTGGATTTAGAGCTTTCAGGAACAGAGTTAAATTATACCAGGCCAGTGTCCTGAATGGCTTTGTGCAGTGAGGCACTTGTCAAGTTCCAGAATGATGCTTCCAAAGCAGTCATGCCCTTTCCCACCAAAGTAGGTCAGTGGTGTTTAGATATTAAGTTGGTGTCTTCATGGATATTAAACCTCCTAAAATAATATTTGATTTCTCTCTATATGACATAGTCAAGGGAGTAATAAATTTGAGAATCTGAATTGACCGGATTATTGTCTGACCTTTCTAAATTTAATAAAATACAGTCAGATACATTTTTAAAACTTTATCTCTAATACAATTAAAGGTAGTGATTTGAACCCAAATAATGAGCATCTACTATACTTTGTGCTTTATATTAATTATCTGATATAATCCTCACTATGTCTCTATGAGATAAGGTTTATTACTAATATAATTCTTATTCTACAAATGAGGAATCTGAGAGTTTAATTTGTTCACAGTCACTATGCTAGTAAGTGGATGATTTGGGATTTAAGTTCCGATCTGTCCTACTTCAAAGTATTTTAAAACATATGTTGTGACACATTGCTGCTGGGATACTGACCAACCATTTTTAAAAAAAATTTTTTTAAATTACAGTAGAACAAAGCAGAGTAGAAAATATTAGGCAGCAATGCAGGTAGCAACAGTTCATGAAACTTTTCTTTTAGATGTGTATATATGTGTGCAGCATGTGTATAATGATCTAAAATAAAAATGTATTTCTTGCTTTAAAGCGAAGTTTAAAAAACATTGCAGTCTACATTCTCAAATCAAAATAATCTGTGGTAATTATAATATGCAAAAAAAGAATTCCCCTAAAATAAAGTACCATAACTGGAAGATTTGATGGGTAACTTCCTTAGCTTTAGAGGCTGTGTGGGCTGTTTTTCATTTTCTCCTTTACTAGATGTATCAGCCTCTATCTCTCAGATGACTCCGGATTCTGCAATTCAGAGCTTGACCAACTACTGCATGGCGCTTAAGTGTACACAAGATCTCATTTTGATGCCATTTAACACTGTGAGTTACAGATTCTACAAATATTAGAGAGAGAATATGGAACTTAAATATCTTTCCCATAGTCACCCAATTACTACAAGACAGAAATAGGGATCAACTATAGACCCTGTGGTGTTGTGTCCCCTTCTCCTCACACTCCCTTTAGATGGCATATGGCAGGTATTCCACACACACACATTTTTCTGGCCCCCGGCAGAAAACAGGATGCTTAAGAAGTATGGGTCTTTAGTGCATCACTAATGCTGGTAAGACACTATGGCTGTTTACACTAGTAATAAATATATGTCCCTCTTCATCTGACAACACCAACGAAATAAATCCATGCAATCATTTAATTTAAAAAACATTAAGTAACAGAATTCTGTAGTCTCAAAATTACCAGTTTTTCAGAGAATGAAGAATCCTTCCATGATCCTGACCTTAGTGGGAGTAGAAAGGGAGGAATGAAATTATATTTATTGTGAATAAGATATTAACTGACAGATAAGGAAACTTAATTCAGCAGCAATATATGATAATAAGGAGCTTTAATAGCTTATTGCTCTTTACAAATATTCTCTCCTGTGCTATATGAAACATGATTTGTAAATGTAAGAATAATTTGATTTGGATGTTCATTTAATTGACTCATCCAAATCCGCACATAGGGACATCAATTGTATTATAACTATATGTCTGTTTACTAATCTAAGGCAATTTGTTGAACAGAGGCCATGTGAAAGACAGTACACAGAGCATCTCTAGAAACATTGTGGTGCATAGTTTTTTTGTTTGTTTTAAGATTTTATTCATTTACTTGACAGAGAGAGAGAGAGCACAAGCAGGGAGAGCTGCTGGCAGAGGGAGAGGGAGAAGCAGGCTCCCTGCTGAGTAGGGAGCCCAGTAGGGCAGAATCCCAGTACCCTGGGATCATAACCCAAGCAAAAGGCAGAGCTTAACCAACTGAACCACCCAGGTGCCCCTGTGATGCATAGTTTAATGATAAATATGTAATAGGCACATATGTAAAAATAATCCAAATGTATATTTATACAGAATGTATCTGTTTAACTGGCTAAAATATAATTAGATATTCAAACAAGAAATAAATGTGAAAAAATACCATAGCCAGCATGTTTAGGAAAATACAAGTGAGATAAGCATGAAATAATGTATTTAGCTATAACTCACAAATTCTCAAGTGCTTTTGAGATGGCTTTTCTGACAGTACCAATATAGCATTTAGCTACTACCAACTTCATTTCTATTTCTAGGAGCTAGTAACCAGGAGATGCAATGCTACAGGGTTAGTGTTGGCAAAAGACCAGGTGTTTCAGATGTCTGTACTCACTGGCAGGGCAGGAGTTTTATGAGGATAAAGAGCTAGGAAATTAGCTTCTTCTCTGAGAAAACACCAAATGGCAGATGATGCCGCTGCTGCAGGAGGGCCTAGAGGGCCCTAGGGCCCTGGAATGGGAGGCCGCCAAGGCTTCAGTGGAGGATTAGGCAGGAGCAGCCCAGACCTCGTCCTGGCTGAGGTCGGGGGCAGGGCTCTCGGAGGCGAGGACAAGGACAAGGAGTGTATCACCAAGCTGGACCGCCTGGTCAAGGGCATGTCCCCCGGGGGGGGGGGGGGGATCTGTCTCTTCTCCCTGCCCATCAAGGGCTCTGAGATCATTGACTTTTTCCTGGGAGCTGTCCCTCAAAGATGAGGTTTTGAAGGCTATGCCTGTGCAAAAGCAAACCCGTGCTGGCCAGCAGACTATGTTCAAGGCATTTGTTGTCATGGGAGATTACGATTAACACACTGGTCTGAGTGTTAAGTGCTCCAAGGAGGTAGCCGCTGCCATGTGTGGAGCCAGCCTCCTCTCCAAGCTTTCCATCGTCCCTGTGGGGCAAAGCTACTGGGGAAGCAAGATCAGCAAGCCCTGTGCTGTCCCAAGCAAGGCTGATCGGCCTCCGTGGCTCTGTGCTGGTGCGCCTCATCCCTGCTCCCAGAGACACTGCCCAAGAAGCTGCTGCTGATGGCCAGTATTGACACATGCTACACCTCACCCTGGGGCTGCTCTGCCACCCTAGGCAACCTCACCAAGGCCACTTCTGATGCCATTTCCAAGACCTGTGGCTATCTCACCTATGACCTCTGGAGAGAGATGATGTTCACCAACTCTCCCTACTAGGAATTCACTGACCGTCTTGTAGAGACTCACACCAGAGCCTCTGTGCAGAGAACCCAGGCTCCAGATGTGGCCACCACAGAGTTTTATACAAGAAAAATAAATTGAATTAAAGCCTGTTAAGAAAAAAAGAGTTGGAAAATTACCACTCTGTTACATATAAAGTCATGTCATAGTTACAATCATTTATCTATCACCAAGAATCTCATAATGCTGCTGTAATATAAGACAACTGGATTTAAAGTCAGAAGACTACATTGAAATAAAAGACTAAAATTTCTGAGCTGAGTAGCCTTGAAAGTTAATTAGGCTTCAGTTTCTCCCACTGAAAATTGTAGATGGTAATTCTTTTTTACAGGAAGTTGTAATGATAATTTGAGGTTGAATCATATGAAATTGCTGATATTCGATCATTTTTATCTGCAAAAATGATCATTTCATTTCGATCAACCTTAATAGTAAGAGCTATATATTTATTGAATCTTCTATCATATAAGCACTTTGTTATGTTCCACATTTTGTAGTAGATTACAATGATAGCTTCAATGTTTTACCCCTCGCTGTATTTGTGCCCTTTGCAATAATATATTTTCAGTGTCCTCCCATCACTAGTTGGCTGACCTACCCTGGGATCAACAACTTGACTTATTTTTGTCAATGGAACATTAGCATGGGTGAGATCGTGCAGAGGTTTGAAGTGAACTTTAGCAATGGGGCTTGCCCTATTTTGTCACGGGAATATGTCCACGATAGACTGTTAGAGAATAAGACACACCTACACAGAGTTAAGGACATCCAGTCATTCCAGCCTAGGCCATCCTAGATCAACTGACATCCAGCCAACTCCTAGACCTGTTCAGGAGACCAGGTATGATGAGGATAGTCAATCTCCAGCTATAAACTTTTAGTTGTATACCCTAGGGGATTTATATCAGTACACATATTATTGTGGCAATAACTAACAGATATAAATGATTCTCTCATCTCATGCACACAACAAATCTATAGGCACTATTATCATCCTCACTGGACAAAAGAAGACACTGACCCGAAGAAAAGTTCAGTGAACTGCCCTGGGTCATATTAACAGACAGTAAATGACAGAGGAAAGGTTTGAAATTAGGGAGCCAGGCTTCAGAGGCCATATTCTAACCAGTCTACTGAATGGCTTTGTTCTTGTGAAGATGAAATGAGATTATTTTTTTGAAAGTGCTTTGTCAATGTTAAAGCACACTAAAAATATGTCATTATTATGAAGCTGCAACTCCTTTTCAAAGATGCTGTAAAATTCCAACTAAGTTTTTTCTTTGTCTCATAAAAAAGGTAACCCCGGGCAAGCAATAGATGATTTAAAATGCACTGTTCTTTGATATGCCAGTTACATAGGGAAAACTGATAAATGGTGAAATTTAGCATGCCATCTTCCTTCCGAATCGGTGATAGACCGCTGCTATTTGCTCGGCAACTACCAAGTAAACAGAAAAATAAAGCCATGGTTTTCTTGGCAAGTGTCATTAAAAATAGATTAAGTTTACAGTAAATGTAATCTGTAGCATAGATCGTACAGACAAAAAACCTGAAGGGGAAATGAAGGCATTAATAAGATATTTCTTAATTTTATGAAGCGTTACACACATCAGACCACTGAACCAAAATAACCTAGGGAAATAGCAATGAAACAGGCGTTTATTCCTCAGCTTCGAGGAGGCATACAAATACAAATGGTGCAAAACAAGATGCTGATTATGCCTAGAAATTGGAATAAACATAAAAAAGAAAAGTCTGGAGATGCTAATAGGCATTAAGTTTATGAGGTGTGACTTTATTTACATGGAATATTCTCTATGGGCATGAATTTTTTTAAATTCCATTTGATTTTTCATTTATATATATATATCAAACATCCCCCTCAAATTTATTATTTTCTTCAAAAAAAAAAAAAACAAGAATGCTACACTGGGTCAAATGAATAATGGGGAGAACTGAAGAAAAATAGGACTCTGTGGAAAGATGTGCCTAAGCTAAGCAAGGCATGACCAGAAGAGGGACTTCTTGATTTGGGAGGCTTTTGTCTGCCAGAGTCCTTTTTTTTTTTTTTTTTTTTAATAAAACACAGAACTGACACCTTTAAAAAGAAAAAAAGTGAACTTAGAATAAAAGGGAAGAAAAAACAAAAAGGAACCTAAAAAAATAATAGATGAAGCAGAACAGGAAAAGAGAGTTCTCCAGAAAGCATAACTAAGATTTAAATGATTTATACAAAACCTATTGTTTCATCAATATCTCCAAAAGATCCTAGCCTTTGTTTCACTGTTTCCTATTCTAATCATTTGTTTCTCCTCTGATAATTGTCACCTAATTGTCTCTGTCTTCTGAAAGAGGAAAGAGGAAGAATGCTCAGAAGAGATTTTCTCTTGAGTGTCTTTCTCTAGTATTCAGCTTTGAACACAACCTATTCAGTCATCCCTTCATTAGGCTTATTCATTAACAATCATCTACTGAGAGAAATGATAACTTCTCATTAGGGGCTGGGCATATATAAGCTCTGCTTTGAGAAAACTGACCCTGCTTAGTGCAGATTTGGATACCAATTTTTTCATGACCATGACACCTTCGAAACTTCCCACCATCTTTTTCATGTGAAATTCTGTGACACTTAGTCTCCTCGTATAGTACTTGATCAGATGAGGTAGGTTTGTATTGTTCCTGCTGAATTTTAGCTTATTGTCATTGTTTCATTTTCTGAGCCTGTCAATAGTTTTCAATCCTGACAGTTTAATCCTACAATGCTATATGCAAATGTTTATGTATTCTTAAAAGTCATTGAAAAAATCTTCCACAGGCCAGATGACTAAAAACAAACAAACAAACAGACAGACAAAAAACCTGAAAAAATTGGCACTTTATTGCATGGCTGATGGGCATACAAATTGATACTACTGCTTTGGAAAACTGCTTGGAAATACTTATTAAGTTGAACATGTGAATTCCCCCCAAGAACACATCAATTATATTACAAATTATAAATACACAACAGAAGTGTGTGTACAGCTTATCAAGGGATCTATACAAGACTAATCATACCATCAATATTTGTAATAGTCCAGACTATATGTCCCACAAACTATACATCCAGCCACAGTAGAATGGATAAATAAATTGTGGCATCTTCATATAATAGAATGCTATAGAGCAGTGAGATGGACAAACCACAGTTTACACATAATAATACAGATAAATCTCAAGGACATAACGTTGAACAAACTAAGACAGAAACAAAGCAACTACTGCATGAGTCCATTTTCCTGGGTTCAGAAACCAGACTAAATAAAACTCTAATGTATAAGGATGAATAGTTACATGGTCAAGCTATTTTTTTTTTAAAGATTTTACTTATTTGACAAAGAAAGACACAGCAAGAGAGGGAACACAAGCAGGGGGAGTGGGAGAGGGAGAAGCAGGCTTCCCACTGAGCAGGGAGCCCAATGTGGGGCTCAATGTGGGGCTCGATCCCAGGACCCTGGGATCATGACCCGAGCCGAAGGCAGAGGCTTAACGACTGAGCCACCCAGGTGGTCCCCCCTTTTTTCCTTGAAAAAGGAAACAAGGAAATGATTATCTTTAGAGTGAGGGAAATGGGAGGACAGTGATGAGAGAAGCATGACAATTTCAGTTTTTTTATCTTGGTTATGGTTACATGGATGTTCACTCCGTGATAAATTACTGAGCTCCACATAGGCATTTGTACATTTCTGTGTGTGTTTTATTTCACAATAAAAAGATTTAAAAATGATATTAATTAAAACATCACGTATGGAAGCACCCCTACATGATTATCTTCTGGTTTATCTAAATTCTGTTAGCCTAAGCTGCCATTAAGCACCACACTTTTTAAAAATGGTTGCTTTTATAGAGAGCAAATCTTTCAAATAAACTACTTAAATCCTTATCTAGTATTTTCACCATTATTATTTTCTAAATAAGTGACACAGTAGCCTAGGCTGGAAACGTATCTCAGAAGATAAATAGTAAGTCTCCTAAAATTAAAGACACTAAAAAATAATAACTAAAATGTATGACAACTCTTCCTAAATCTCAGATATTTTAATCATAACTAAGAGCTAATTCTGAGGTGAAAGTCTTTCAATCACTTACACATAAGTAATAACCATATTTCAATAATCCTAAAACATATTTTCTCACATCTGTGAAATCAGAGTGCATCTTATAATCAACCACACCCTAAATCTTTGTCAGCCTAGGTCAAAGTTAAGTACTTCCTGAGAGAATTTTCATCTGCTTTTGCCAGACAACTTCAGGCACTATCCATCTGAGACCATTTTAAATTAAATTCTCTGCTTGAGGTTTCTTGGACTTACTAAAAGTGTGAATTCAGACCTCAAACCTGCATAAGTACTGACTAGTTGTTCAAATTTGCCACCCAGTGTCGAGGTTGAAATATTAAGTTTCCCTTGCTGGTCCTTTCTCTGTGGCCACTCTATTGAGTTGCTTAGTTTTATACTGAAGCTATAGCCTTTGGTGACCCAGTTTTAATCAGAGGACTCCTGTTAGACCATTCCTCCACCCAATCTTGGTTTTTTCTTTCTTATTGGTACATAAAGTCTTATAATCAGTGGTGTCTTAGATTATACAAGATACAGGTCACAGGTAGAGATTTGCTTTTTTTTTTCCCAAAAGAAAATATTTAGCCTACAATTGGACAGGAAAATCTAGACTGATTCTTACATATATCATTTTGTTTAACCATGTATTAAATGTTGGTCAAAATCTTGCTATGTACTCTATATTGGTAAAGTATCAGGTTATAATAAAATTAGTGGGCTTACTTTGAGAATGGCAAGTATTCCATAATTTAGGGCAGAATTATTGTTTCTGTGTGCAATGCTTTGTGTTCCCTCCTAGAATTAGAAGACCTGTGAAGTCTCAGATTAGATATTTAGTAATGTCCCTTGACCTGAAAAACAAACATGCAGGTTGCAACAAAGAAAACTTCTGGAAATAGGGTCCTCCATGTGTGTGGGCACCCAAATGCAAAGGAAAGGTCAACATCTGGGGACAGAAGCAAAGAGCACTTCTTGTTTGGTCTGCGTTATGAAAATATTTTGGCCTTGGCAGAATCAGATACTATGGAAGAGTGCTTGAGAGGGGATTGGGAATCCTATCTACAGTGCTTGCTCCAACAGATTCAATTCACAGCCTTAGCAGGTAATAAAAGAACCCTCTGGACCATGTAAGGGATTGCCCAGGCATAGCTAGGTGTACTGGACATTTTATGTATTAATGCCAATCTCAAATAAATCACTTTTCTGGTCTGCTGTGGGAGGAAAGGATATTTCTGTCAGTAAGTGAATGGAGGATTACTGACTTGCTGACCTTTCCTGACTGTGATAAAAGATGACTTCTTTCCTTTCAGCAATACTTTAAAAATGGAAATTGCTCTTTTAAATGTAGGATGTAAGAATGAAGGAGGGAGCCCATATTATTCCATAAATAGATGGTGGCAGAGGGCACCCCTTGGGAAAGGGAGAAATTCTCATTAGGGCTATTTTTCTAAGAATTGTCAGTATGCATGTGTTTGCATTTAAAGACTGGAGAAAGGAGGAAGCAAGTCCTGACCTGATGTATTTTTAAGACTCTATTCTTATTCCCGAAGCATTTAAATACAGTGTGTAAAATACAGCACTCCTAAATGCCTTGTGCTGTGATATGTGGATTCTTATGTCATTTTCCTGATGAAGGAGTCAGGAATGCAAAATTGTTTTCCTTGCATTATTAGATCCAAATAAGAATGGAAAATACCAAGGCATGTATTTTCCCTTGACCCAGGAAATGGGACAGTTGCTGGTATTTCAAAAAACAAATGGCTTTTGCTGCACAGGCCAGAGGAAAAAAGAATGTGCTAAAGGATTGGACTTTTTGTTAGATGTGTTCAAAGATCTTTTGAAGGCCTGAGAAATGTAAACGAATGAGAAAAATGATGTAGGATATTTAGTGATATCAGAGACTGAAACAACTAAAATGGGCCAGAGGAAGTCCCACCATATCCCTGAAGCCTTCTGTCACTTAAGTCTTAAGGCACCCTTTTCTCAATAGCACCAGTTGTCAGAACCACTCTTTGTCTCATGTTGTGCGTGCATGTGGCTTCTCTGGACAATCTGAAGGTATTGTTCACAGAAAGAAGGGATCGTATATTATACCAGTGGTAGTGAATCAGTTTGTCTTAAGGGCACGAGGCCATCTGGTGTCATCCAGAGTCACAGAATAAATGTCCATCAAAGCTGAAATTCACATCGATCAACAGAACTTTATTTTGAAATTAAATAGGAAAAACAAAAAACAAAAAACCTCTCAAAGTGGATGACTTAGCCCTGGATGAAAGCTGTGAGATGACAGATAATTTGATTGCCTAGAATACTTTGCACCAAGGACTAAAAATTTCATCCTATTATGTCATGTAAACACCTAAATATTGTTGGTCTAATGTTCTTTCTTTCAAGAAAGAACAATCCTCCTCTTGAAGTTGTTAGTATCTATGTCAGTGCATCTGATATTGAAATACATATTTCGTCAGTGGATTTTCATGAACAAGTAAGGTTCTTTTCTTAAAACACACACACACACACACACACACACACAGATTTGCATTTAGGAGGACACAATAGCAATAATGGGGGAAGTTTTACTTCCCATCCCTTGTTTAATCCTAGCTTGAGTTGGGAACACAACTGCAGGGGGAGATTAAGTCTTTGACCTTGGGTTTAGTCGTCTGTGCTTGTGTATAATTACTTTGTTATGTGTCATGTGTCGGAGCCACTGTGTAGACAAAGGGTGATCCAAGAATAACTGTAACCATCAGGTTGACTTGCTTAAGCAACCATGCGGATCAAATCTCCAGAGAAGTTGGATGAGTAGACTCTTTTACTATGTGCAGTTACTGGGTTTGCTACAAAATGCTTGATTCTTCTTGGGCTTGATTTATCTGAGCCCTAAGCAACAGTAGAGTGAAGGAAATGGAAACTTTGGTTGATAATATTGTGTGTGTGTGAGGGGCGCCTGGGTGGCTCAGTTGGTTGAGTGTCTGCCTTCAGCTCAGGTCATGATCTCCACGTCTTGGGATCAAACCCCTTGTCGGGCTCTCTGCTCAGCGGGGAATGTGCTTCTCTCTTCCTCTCTCTCTCCTTCTGCCCCTCCCCCCTGTTCATTCTCTCTTTCTCTCTCAAGTAGATAAATAAAATCTTTAAAAAATATATTGTGTGTGTGAGGTATTACTCTGAAATTCTCAAAATAAGCCATAAATTCAAAGAAATAGGCAGAGTCGGTGCTCTCTGGGGTTGTGCAGCACAACAGCTCTTAGAGGCTAATGTAGATTGCCAGTGCATTCTAGATATAAGATGGGGGAGAAATTACCATGAGTGGCTTCCAAGATTCCAGGGCAGCTTTTGTGCCATCTGATAATCATTGATCTTTCCTCCTTAGCATATGACTTTGATCCTGGAAAAAATATATACAGAGAAGGGAGAGTTTACATTAAAATCTTTTCACTGAGCTATATTGTATTGTGAATGAGGCATTGTAATGTGAATGAGACAAGTGGGAGTAAATTTTGATGGGGAAATGGAGTGTTGGACACCCTGGGTTGGGATGGGAAGTGTGCCAAGAAATCTTCCTAGTTCTCTTTTGGACATTTAGCACAACTTTAATCTTGAACCCTCTAATGAAGGGTGCTTTGTCTAACAGAAGGTTCTGTTAGTTCCAAGTAAAACTGGTTTAATCAAAACAGGAAATTATTGGAAGGACATGGGATTATTTCATGGAACACAGGCAGTTTGACCTTACTAGGAACTGGTACTCTTTCCCACTCTCTGGGTCTTACATGGTCCTTCTTGACTGCATATCTATTTCATTCCTTTATTCTCTGCAGTTTTTCTTTGCATCCCTGCACACACACCCCAAACCCCATGGTTTATGCATTTTATTACTAGCTACATGCAGAGACCAATTCCAAATTAATGGGCAAGAGAAACGGAGGAGGCTAGCTTAAGGCAGGAACCATCTCTGCTGTAATTACCTCTGACCAGGGGTGCAGGGTCATGTGGTGCAAATATGGCTGCCTGCCAAGTCTTCTACTGTTCTCAGAAAAATCATTATGGGTGGAGCATACACTCCAAAGCTAATCAATTACACCAGCTTGTCAGGTTTTTGCTTTCATACCTTCACAGTCTTATACCATACAGTTATGACTAAATGGTAAAACTTGGAAGATCCAGCTGTTTGATCTCCTTTTCCTATAGATATTTTCCCCAAACCCTTACTCTAACTGTAACTTTGTAATTCTATTAAATTATAAATCTAAAAATGTTCCAGTTCCAAAATAGATAATATGAAAACCATTCTAAGCATATAAATGCATGAAATTTGTACATACTTATACTAATAAATCAAAACCAGCCTTAGTTTAGGAAAATAGCACATTACATGTGTTTTCCCTGTCCAAATGGCACAACAGTCAAAAGAAACCTAACTGAAGCCAAACAGTGCTTTTGGTTTGAATGGGCATGAGAAGTCTTAGTGCTTGCCTCAACTTCTAGAACATTTCTAATTCAAAAATTATATCCAATCATTGACAGCAGGAGGTTGGATCCTGGTGTGTAGGATCATACTTGAACTTGCTAAAGCTCAAAGGCCTGGCTAAATTATGTACTAATGTTTATTGACTTTTGATACAGATAGGGAAAAAATAATTTTATACAGACCTGAAGAAATGGGAGAAAGTAACTCAAAGTATTCCATGTCTTGAAAATTGGCTAAAAGGATGTGCTAAATATTGAGGCTTGCACAGAAATACCCTGAGAATAGACTTTTCCAAAATTCTGCTTCATTAAGCACCATTTAAAAATATCAAGGTCTTCAGAAAATACAACTGAAAATTTTATATGAAACATTACACCTCCATAAGGATTTCTATGTTATGTCAAATTTATGCCAAATTTTTTCCAACAGTGAACAGCATTCAGAGGGTGGAGTTGAATGAGAAACATAATTTTCATTATCATAATTGTTAAATGGTTTATTATTTAGGGGAGCAAAATTTTCCTCCTCAAAATGTGTCTTTTGGCCTGTGAATTACTTTAGGCTGATTGTTTTTAAGAAACCGACAACTCAAGGAGTTTTTCTTTTTTGCTTCTTCCATAACTGCCTGAAAGGATTTAGACAGAGGATCTGCTCCAGGAGAGAGCTATCACCACAGATACCTATAGTATAATATGAACTATGTGCGGTAGACAGGGAGGAACATAGCAAGTCCTGTTTGATCCAAGTCCTATATGTCCCATTGTCTGGAAGGCTCAGCAAATACTGTTTACCAAACACTGACTTTTTCATCTTTCCATGAATTGCCTTCCTTCCCTTTGTAGCCCCAGACCCCTACCCACTTCTCCTTAGCTCAAATGCTTGACTGCTGTGGGCCTCATAATCTTAGAGAGTCCCCATATGTGCATAATTAAATTTGATTTTCTCCTGTTTAGCTGTCCAATATTAATTGAATTCTTAAGACCAGCCAAAAAAACTTGAATGGTAGAGGAAAATTTTTCCTTCCCAATGATTACGATTTCTCATTTTGCTTCTTTCAGACACATCACTATGCAAATAAGTAACATGACCATAATAGCTAGATAATGTTTAAGAAGAATCACCTAAATGTTAAAAATTGGAAAACTGTTCTTGATGTCAGGAGTTGCCGCATTCCCACTAAACAGTGATGTGGTCACAAAGGGGGACTTAGTCTCCAAAAACACTTTGATAGAGAAGTTTGTGTGTGGGAGAGATTCCCAAGCATGAGAACATTGTCTTTTCAGTTAACACATGGTGTCAAAGAGTTAGCACAAGGTATCTCCTCCATTTATCACTTAATGATGTAATCCCTCATTCATAATAAGCTCAAATCTGTTCAGACTTAAAACAATTTCTTTGAGCTCTTGTGAACCATATTTTTATTAAAAAAATAGGCTGTTTATTTCTTATTTTACCTTTATAATGATAAATTCAAAGCTGCCAAGGGGCAGTCTTCAGTACCGCCATCACATATATGTAATGTGTAATTATCTACTCTATATAATTAGTATATATGTCTATTAGTATATATATGTTTAGATACTATTTTCTTCATTAATTCTTGCCACATGCAGAAATTGAAGTATTCAAGGTTTTTGCTGGTTTGATGACATGATTTTCCAGCACTTGCTCCCAGTTTCTTTTATAATCATTATTCCTATGAAGTCATTCAACTTGGAAATAATCGCTTGCCAAAACTGAGTTTCTCTGGTGAACCACTCAACACAGCTTTAGTTTTATAAAGAACACCATTCTTTGTGTGCTGTTAATCTTGGCTTCAAAACACCACATATTATTCTTCCCACTTGAACAGTTCAGCTCCTGTTCTCTTAGTTATACTTTGGAACCATTAGACTTACTGCTGGAATATAAATGTGTGAGTCACCCAGCTGGTGACTCTTTGAAAACAGACTTTCCAAGTATAGATATATGGACTCTCTCCTCATAGCAACATGTAGTTGTTAAAAAAATCTGAGGACTTCCCAAATAGTCTGAAGACTTGCCTCATATAAGAGAAATTGTTGGCATTTTATTAGATGGCATTTTGTTACTTAGTCTGATCTTAACTTTGGCATTAAGTAGCTAAGATACCACATTCCTATAGTAGACATAGAAGTTAAGTTATTGAAGTAAATTAGTGCTTTCAGTGAAAAAATACTAAGCACATAATTCCAATTTTTATTTGTTCTTTTAATCCCATCTAAGGTTCTGCTTCTGAGAAGCTATTAACAGAAGGTCATGAGAATTTGATAAATTTAGGTATTTGGGGGGTTATTCTACAGAAAAGAAAATGATTTCACTACCAATTTACTTTCTAACCCAAATGACTTAAATGGGACACTGTATTGACATAGGATGGACCTGACTTAATAAAAGAAACTTCTAACAGGTTACACAGCCATGATGGCAGAGCAAATTGAAAACGCTTTCCTGTTTCATGTTCACCATGAAATCTCTGAAGGCAAAGGATTTTCCCTTGTCAAATCAGAGTGAAGTTATGTCTCCATGTCTTCCAAATTCAGAGAAAGTGGGTCATGGATAATTACCAGGCAGGACATATTTGTAAAAGTGTTTTGCTCATAAGAATTCTGTATACAAATGAAAGTTACTTTATCCTGAAAATGTAATACATCAAATGAATGATGTTACTACATCAAATTAGAATATAATAAGGCCATTGAAAGGAAAATTGATAGAAAATATTAGAATTTATAGCTGTCAAATATGCATACTTCTGGAAGTTTGAGATTAAATATAGCATAGGCTTACAGATGATTTACAATATTTTTTGGCAGAAAAGAGTTCTGTGAACCTTTCAAAATTGAAAGGTTCATAAGACATGAAAGGATATCCTAACAAAAATATGTAGTTTATGTTCAAACTGATTTTATCAACACAAGAAAATTTATTGAATTACATGTGGTTCTATTTATATCTTCAAGAAAAATTTCTGGCAACCATACAAGTGCATTTTATTGCCTCATTTAAATTTCCTTCCAAGTACACTCACCATTTATATACACAAACGTGATGCAAAATTTCAATTTTATGAATTTGTTCACATGCACTTGCGCGTGTGCACGGAAAATGGAGTGTGCCTCTCTAGTTAAAAATGAGAAATAATGCAGGCGAGGCCGTTTTAACCTACCTTACAAACAGTGAAAACTAAACAAAACCCAAAACAGAGTATCGACCCTTTTGCTACTCTTATTTCTAATTGTGTCATTAGAGTAGGAAAACCAATAGCCTGCACTGTATCTCCTTCCTGTGCATTTCAAAACAAAGTTTAAAGAGACATTTAACATTCTTTCTTTCTCTTAGTGTTTATGTAACTCAACTGCAGGGGACAGATAGAATCTTGGGAGAGAGTATGAAACAAAACTTGTTTAAAAAAGTTTTACATAAAATGACCATGCCGTGACAGGTTCTGTTTTCTAAGTAATATATATATGATAAAGAAAAACATGAACTTGCAGACATGTAATTTGGGAACCTGTTAATGGGTCTACACAGTAGAGGAGACACAACTCAAACCACATCAGTGAAACCACTTTTATTTTTATTTTTTCCACATAGATAACTTCAGGTCAGCTACAAAAATCATGAAATGAAGAACCCATCGTGAAACTGCAAACTCAAAACCACTGGAGTGATAAACAGGTTTCCCCCAGAGGACTGTTAGAAAAAATAACCAGAATACCATGGATTCATATTTAAGTAGTAAACATGTCATATATTTAAAAATAATAAATATAGAACAGCAGTAGAGAAACTATAGCATAAACAGCATGAAGTATAATTTTATTTTTTAAGACAGATGAAATTTCTAGGCACAGTTTTAGGCATTAAAGAGGACACAGAGGCATAGGTTAGTGTGCGCTGCTCTGTACAAAAATACAGTCTGAATAAATTACATTGCTAGCCATACAATTAGACATCACTTACCAGTCAGTTCATTGCATGTTTAATAATATACAAGTACATGCTAATCCATATATATCATTTATATTTCAAACACATAGGTCTCTCTATATTTGTCTTTAAAATTTACATGTTGAACTTACAAAAAGCTAAATAGTTGTGCAAGAAATCCAAATAACTAGCCCTGCTGAGTACTTTATGCTCTATGTGTGTATGTACGCGTATATATCTCTCTAAGATAAACAATGGATTTATAGCCAACAGTTTTGCTTGTAAGAAACCATCAAACAAACCTAAAGCTGCAAAGACATAATGTAGGTGAAAATTCACATGTGTACTGAGCTTGTTAGTCATGAAATACTTTCAAATATTAGTGATGGTAGAAATAGAACATAAGGCTCTTCACTGGGAGGGGGAGAAAAGTTACATAAGAAATCTACTTTTCAGTGTACTGCAAATATGTGTGCCTTAGCCTATAGCATATTCTGTCATTTTCCAGCCTGTCTTATTGACAGAGAATGAAAACTTGATAAGACTCGAGATGTGATATTGGTCTAGCAGCACACTGCATCCTCTACTAGGACTAAGAAAAGTGCCTCATTGATGACAGCACCAAAGTACTGTTCTACCATTATTCAGGAATAAAGAGACTGACAATAGAGAGTGTTTAGTAGCCGAAATCCCTATCCAACAAATATCGTATTTCTCATGCTGCTCTGACAATATGCAATTAACTGCAAGACAGTCTGGCCCAGATTTTACTATTTCTCAAGAAAATTGCTTCGGAAGATTCTATAATACTAATATCTTTCTGGAAAACTTCCACCCATAGTTTCTTATGATTCTATAGAGAATCATATACTTTTATAAAGGTTTCTCTCTAGGATGCTTTAATTACTTTTGTCTGTCATTGCTAAAGTAAGATTAAGCCTGGTTCTTTATATTTACTTTGTGAATCTATAGAAAAGTCACAAGATAGGAGTTTTTTTTTTTTAAGTGTTTGAATAATAAAATAAGATTTTTTCCCCCTGTTGTTTTGGCAACAGTTCTTAAGACAAGCTGAAAGCAGAACTCTGCTCTGGGAGGTAAAGCAAATTATTAAATACTATTGATGTGGTCCTGCTCTTAACAGATTTTGCAATACAATAGAACACAAGTAGGTTTTAAATGGTTTTTCTAATGCTTTTTTCTGCAAAAGGGCCAAAACCAGGACATACTGTTTTAGTGTCTTTGTTAACAAAAATAACTATCTATAACTTTTATATTAGAACTGTATTATTTGATATAAAAATATGTTTATAATTAAACTATCCAAATTTGTATATTAAACAGGATTAATGCAAGTTTGCAGTGTGAGATTAGCTGCAAACTTATTCCCTATCATTGATACTTCCTTCCATTTGAACAGCCAACAAATGATTCCCTTAACATAAATCCATCATAATTGTGTGCACAAATCAGTTAGCCCATTAGTTAACTTCAGAGGACCAGGTGATAACCAGATGAATTCTACTCCTCTACTGAGACATTTAGACATTTCTATATACCTATCACTATTCTTTTAATTTTCTTAATAAAGACATTTAAAGTACTTGAAAAAAAGCAGCCTTCTATTTGACTGAATTTTTAACAAAATGATCATTCTAATTGCTACTCTCTTTTGAACTACAGTGCTTACAGAAGAATCATGATTTTTCAGATTAACACCATTTCAATTTTTCTTCTTACACAATTCTATTAAAACTTTCCAGTGAAACAGTAGAGAACATAGAGCAAAAGCTTTAAGGTATATGTACTTTTGTACAGTAAATAAGTGTGAATACCAATCTAAGCCTCTTAACATGTACAAGGTTAGTGTTCAAATCACTTCACTAGAGCAAATATTACTTTTATGTGTAATAGGCAAATGCATGTATAGGGCTAGGGAACAACTTATTACCATTTATACTAATGATTCACCCTCTATAAAAGTACTTAAGTTTGTTACATATGCACAATTATTTGCGGTAGTGTTTGGTAAATGATTTAAAGGGTACTTAGGACAAAAGCAACTCATGCATATTTCTTTCTAGTTGCCCCAGGGAAAGTAGACTCTCAATTTTCCTCATTCTAGATATGGCCGAGGCACAACTGCTAACCACATAATGAAAAGCACATGTCTCCAAGTCTTGACTCCCTTCCCGGGGAGAAGCTGATTGCCAAAGCACTGCCTCCCATTAAAAATAGAGTATTCTTGAAGGTGGAATATGTACCCTGAACCAATTACACTTAGAACTTCCATTAGGTGCTGAAGGGCAGTTCACTTTTCAAAAGCTCCCTCAAGCAAATAACCAATGGCCAATCTAGTCATTGGGTGGGATAAGCAGGAGACAAGGACTCTAACAGTGGAATCCTTGTCAGAGCAAAGGAACTTCTAAATGTTGCTTATGCCAGCTGCTCCCCTGCAGGCAATAGGAGATTCAGGCATTTCTCATTCCAACTAGTTTCTCACAATGGTTGCTGTCATATAGACCCTTCACTTGTCAAGAAAAATGACATGAACATATTGGAAGTTTGCAGCATTTGCCTATGTCTAATCAGCTCTCTTAATTTGTGCAGGTCCCTAAAATGGATGTAAAAGCTGGTTATGATGTTGACAGCCAAAAGGCAAAAGATATTAAATCAACTGAGCAAACTGCTTGATGCTCCACAAGTGTTTTAGAAAACAGTGAGTTAGAAAAGATACAGACATAATCCTTTTTGTTGGATGGTTGGTTGTTTTTAAAATCTCAGACTGTTGGTTCTAGTAGTAGTCTTCGTAGTTCTTAGGGTTCAGGCAATAAAGGATGGCACCCCCAAATGAAAATATAGTTGCACCCCAGGCCAGGCCATAACCCCAGTTGAACTCATGGTAAATTTTCAAGCTCACAGTTTCAATGAACTTGATTGGGTAAAGGACCAGGCTGCAAACCTGTAAAACAACTGACAGAAAAGCAAATAGAAATTAGAAAAATGTTATCTGCAGGAAATAAGATGATATAACATATAAATATGTATATATTGAGAATTACTTTAATCAAACATAAAAGCCAAAAAATTTGAAGCACTGCTTATTCTAGATGGTATACCTGAAAACATTAACATTTTTTTCTTCAACATTGTTTCACAATATAATAATTACTCTATTAATAATTAGTAACTCACCATAATAGTACTTGATGAAATAATTAGTGCAACAATTTATAAGAGCATACAAAATAGTGATTCTCACTTTACAGACCTACCTATATAAGCATCACTCTTATGCAAGTAGTACTATGAGCTCAACTGTTCCACTATACAAACCTATAAATAGTTCCCTTAGAACAGTGACCCCCAAATACCCCAAATCCTTGCTATTTATTTATGTTCTTGAGCAATTGAGGAATTCAAATTCATTTGTAATGATGAAAGTAGTCAAGCTGTGATTTTAAGACATGCTTTTCTTGCTGTTGCTTCTCAATACCAGTAACTCAGCTGCTGATTCTACCACTACTACCGTGATGTCTTTGCTTATATTCCTCTGATCAAAAATGATTTTCATTCCTTTCCTCTTATCCTTCAAAAGAGGCTCAAAAGTCATCTTTGTCAAGAAGCCACATTCAATTATACCTTTGTATTAGATATAATAGATGACATTTATATATTCATTCTTCATCTACTTTCAAAAAAGAATGAAATCGGGTGCCTGGGTGGCTCAGTTGGTTAAGCGATTGCCTTCAGCCCTTCAGCTCGGGTCATGATCCTGGCATCCCCTGATCGAGTCCCACATTGGGCTCCCGGCTAGGCAGGCTCAGCAGGGAGTCTGCTTCTCCCTTTAACCCTCCCCCCTCTTGTGCTCTCTCTCTCTCTCTCTCTCAAACAAATAAATAAAATCTTAAAAAAAAAAGAATGAAATCAATGAAGGCATAGGAAGGAGCTAATGGTACTGAAAACATCAGCAAATACTGGCTACTACCTCAAGCACAAAACCCAGCTCTTCGTTCTCAGCTAACTCTCACTTCTTAAGTCAGTTGTCAGTCATGGCTAAAGGGAAACTGTGATGAACCATACCTAATAAAATAAAACAAAACAATTCATCAGGAAAGGGAAGGGTTGTTTTTTCTTATATATCTAAAATTGAAGTGGTCCTTATCCTGTGTCTATTTCTATATGGGAGACACTAGATTACACAAAAGATGATGGCTTCCATTCAAAATCATAACTGCATATTGCATCAACTATTATATAATTTCTACTTTATTTAAATCAACTTAACTAGAATTTATGGGATGTATCTGCCTCATTCTCTACTGTAGAACAGCTTCCACCCTCAAGAAACAATCTTAAAAAATCTGGGGTACTATGTACACTGGGGCAAGGGTTGGCAAACTACCAAATCTAGTCTGCTGTTTGTTTTTGAAAACAGGTTTTCTTGGAACACAGCCAGGGTTGTTCATTTATGTACAGTCCGTGCTATAACAGCAGAGCTGAGTAGTTGCAAGAGAAATCATGCAGCTCACGAAGCCAGAAGTACTTATTTTCCGCCCCTTTATAAAAAAAAAGTTTGCCAACCCCTGATATATCAAGTAAATGTTTAGTCAAAACGATTATTATTTAAGTCATCTTAAAAATACTGTAAATTCCAGGCACCTGGGTGGCTCAGTGGGTTAAGCCTCTGCCTTCGGCTCAGGTCATGGTCTCATGACCTGGGGATGGAGCCCCACATCGGGCTCTCTGCTCAGCGGGGAGCCTGCTTCCTCCTCTCTCTCTGCCTGCCTCTCTGCCTACTTGTGATCTCTCTCTCTGTCAAATAAATAAATAAAATCTTAAAAAAAATAAAAGCAATTCTTACTAAGATCTTTAAAAAAATACTGTAAATTCCTAAAGTACAACAACAAATGTGAACAATTAAGGTAACAAGAATAAAATGTGATATAGTAAAAAAAAAAGATAAAGTTTATTAAATTTTGTAAAAAGAGCAAGTAGGATGGATAGTGTGTTTAATTAAACTGGAGTTTTGTGCTGTAAAGTCTATGCTCATCTATTCTCAGTACCTATAAAATTTCCTTATTATGAATATGATTAATGTTCCCAGAAAGTCTACATTAATGGTCCTCTCTCTAGCATAAAACTGGTGAACTCCAGAAAATTCATGAGGGTGTGACTGCACAAAATCATTCCATTCTATAAGGTTCTGACTAGGGGTCAAGTAACCTTTCTGGAGCCAGATATAAGAATTTGAAACACTTTTGCCATGTAGGTCAACACTGCACCTATCACACTTGTGTACTATAGACAGTGGATGGATAAATAGGTCCATATAAAAGGAGAATCTCTAGGCATCCAAAATGGACATCACAACTTGTTTATAGTTAAAAATCTCAGAAAAGGTTTTAAGTCACTGTTAGGACAACCGACAGCTCATTATATAACCCACACTTGTTCTACTTCCAGCCAGTAAGTGCTAAATATGTATTTAAAAAAAGTCAGCTGGCTCTGACTTTGTGACATTGTGACTTTGTGAGGGAAAGAGTGCTTTCATGTATTAAGCATCATAAAACTAATAAGAAGTCAATTACTATCAACCACAAACTACAGAAAATAACTGCAAAGTTAGAAGTTTAAAAAAAAAAGGCATTTCTCAGGCTTCTATGGTCACTAGTCACAACATGACTGATCCTGCCAGTAGATGACTGAAATATAAATGTGCATTAGGAATAGTCATTCCTAATTTACACATTCAATAAATTCATTCATTCAATAAATGTTTGAACCAGGTGGTACAGTTTAAGGCATTGGTAACAAAAGTTGCTACCCTCACAGGGAGGCAGTCCATTGGTAACTAGACAGAGAATATGGCAGGTATTGCCAAGACATATGAAAATACAAGAATGACAGAAAACCAGAGAGAAGGACGCAGGCTGCTCTTTCAGAACAAAAGCTGGGGAAAGCCTCTTTAGAGGAGTCATCTAAACACAGACTTGAACAAAGTGAGGGGGGCAGGTCACTTTAGTGGGGTAGAGGGCAGAGGCAGTGCATAACTCCTGACTCAGTAGCATGCTGGTGGCACCAGGACATCAGTAAGGATGCTATGGCTGCTGTACAGAGAATGAGGCAGGGTGTGGCAGGACATGAGACGGAAGAGAGAAGCAGGGGCCCATTTGGGGATGGCCCTGTGAGCCATGGGTGGGGGTCTGGATTTTATTCTCAGTGTGATGGACAGCTGCTAAAGGAGTTTGAGCACAGAAGTAATGACTGATCTGAATTCTATTCTAGAAGGAGTATATGGGTTCTTTCGTGAAACAGCCAGTCCCTAGGGTGAGTTGTTTACCTAGACCGCTTTTAATATTCATTTCAATGTGTTTTATTTAGCAAATATTTGGCCTCCATGGTATAATACAATGACATAATTTCCCTCTAGTGAAAAAGTGGAAATACAACTCCATTAGGCTCCTCTGGCATATTCTCCTGAGCAGCTTTCTTAGAGATAAAGCTTTATTGTGTTGTAGCCAGATGAAAATAACCCTAAAACGCTTTATGCCTCTGAATTATTTTACTCTCTTTAGAATCACTGAGAGAAAAGCATGTAATAGCAAAACTGAGGAAAAACATATATAAGCCTGCATTTGTAAATAACTTTTTCCACTTAATAAAAATACACAGAAGCAGGTAAAAATGCCTCCTTGCTTTTTATAGATGCTATGAAGGGAAAAACAAACAAATATACAAACCAAGGCCAGAACTCAAGAAAACATCATCACACTTACATTTCTACTTTCCACCAATCAATGAAACATAATAGGGACTCGCTGTGGTATTCTCTATGCTCCACCTCAGAGGCAACATAAGTGAAGTCATGTAGCATTTTAGAATTTGAAGGGAATTTGAAGTTCATTTTATACCTCTCTCTACTTTTTTGAAAAGAGGCAACGAAACTACTAACCATGAAATTGTGTGGATGGAGGCATGAAAAGAACTTAGAGGTACTAATTTTTGTCTTACATCTAGTTTTCTTTAAGGGGCTATTTTTCAATGCTTTCTGAAGCACTGTGTTTTAATGCTGAAACATTGAAAACATTCAATACTGAAATATTCAATACTTTCATTTAAAGGTATATTTCAACAAACACTTATTGGATGTTGACTATGTAGCAGGTAAAAGGGATCAGACAGACAGGACATGGCTCTTGACCGGTCATATTTCACACTCTATGGTGAAAACAGATACATAGATAATTACAAATGAATGTGTTCAACAGTAAGAGTAGAGGAGTGGAGCAGTACTCATTTCCTGAACTCTAACGATATCCCAAACACCACTTCTGCCTGGACAAAGAAGGGGGGGCTTCTGAGAGGAAGCACCATTTGAACTGATTCTTGAAGGATGGACAGGACTTGGTCAGAAGACAAAAACGAAAAGACCTCTCTTTAAAAGCAGCAGCTTGTATAGAGCTTAGCAGTATAAGAGGGTGTACCTATAGAAAATTCGCAAGGTTGGAATAAAGGGTACATTCCCATGGAAAGGTATGGTTCTGACTATAAAAGGCTTAGAGTGTCATAAAAATAAGAGACTGGTTTCTACAGGGAGATATCTCAGAGGTTATTTGAATTGTAGATACTGATGGTGCCCCACGCATATGCTCTCACCTTCATCACTCCAGTACACGCGTCAGCCTGACTTCCAACTGTCAGCAGCACCTGCACTTCTTTGCCTGACTTTTCTTCTGGCCACGAAAGCTACTTTGCCTGACTGTGGGGCAGGCCTGGTGCTCTGGGAAAGTAACACTGCTGGCTCCCCTGCATCACCTCAGCCCTTACCAATGACTTTCAGAATTTGGTTTCTAAATAGCCCCGTTCCCTAGTCCTTCTAATGAAATAACTCTGAAGTGTGTGTTGTAAGCCGGTTTCCAGAATTTTCCCACCAAGTTTAAGCTCCAGCTGCCTTCAGCAACAACCGGTTTGATAATGTCCTCTTTCTTCTCTGTCTCACTTTCCATAGCCCTGCTTTTGCTTCCCAGACTAAGTATTTGCACTTGTTTCCTTGTCTTAAATTCTTCCTCTGGGGAAACCAACAGGACAAGGAACAAGACCAGATGTGTATTTGAGAACTATACCTCATGTGTTTGTGTGCAAGACAGACTGTAAGCAAGAAGGAGACTAGAGACGGGAAGCCCCTAGGAGGCAAGTCAATGCATGGATATCTGTATGCAGTGATCACTGAGCTGACACCAGCAGGAAAGAAAGGGGAGAAAAGCTGAAGAAAAGGCAGTAAAAGAAAAACTCAGTAACTGGATTATAGGAAAGGGAAAGGAAGGAGTCACATAGATATTTTAAGTCAGATATTACCAACGAAAAATAAAGTAGGGGAAGTTCCAGTCTGGGAACGGAGATGTTTCACTTGAAGGGTTATGCCCTCAATTCAGTCAGTAATGGTGATTCCTGAAAAGAAGCTATGGACTTACAAGATAATTTAGAGACAGAACTGGTAGGACTTACCAGCCAAGTCTCTAAATACAGAATGCTTACAAAAAGAAAATGGTAATTTTGAAAATGAAAACATTTGCCCATTAAGGGTTAATATGAAGTGATCTTCTTTTTCTTTTCTTTTTTTTTTTCTTTTTTTTAAAAAAGATTTTACTCATTTGAGAGAGAGAGAGAGAGAGGATAAGAGAGAGCACGGGCAGGGGGAGGGGCAGAGCAGGAGGGAGAGAGAGAACCAGACTCCCCGCTGAGTGCCAGAGCCAGGGCTGAATCCCAGGACCCTGAGATCATGACCTGAGCTGACGGCAGATGCTTAACCCACTGAGCCACCCAGGTGCCCCCTTCTTTTCCTTTTTAAATTTAATCTGTAACTACCAAGAATTATAGTACATATAAAATTAATTATTGGCATTTATAGTATAAATTGTTCTAGCCAAAGGGTAGTTTGATACTGATAAAGATCTGTGAATAAAATTCCTTTTCAGTTTGAAATCTAAGCTGGACATTGGTTTTTCTGCCAAAATCTAGACCCAAAATACCTCCAGCCACCTCACTGTATAACAGGATGGTGCAGAGGGCTACAAAACGCAAGCCTCTACTCAGAGACAGCACAGAGGTGGAAAGCAGTTGCAGGACTCTGGGGAAAAAATATCACCATTCTGTACAAACATTCATTTACAGAAAGCTTTTTGCAAATAAAACAGAAAGGAAGTATCATTAGTAAAATTAGTAGGGATTCTGTTATTTAAAATCTGAATTAGAAGACTGAAAATCTGCAATTTGTACAAAAGGCCCTTATAAAAGGCCTTTATATCATCCTCAGTTCCAGTGGGGCAAAAAACAGATCTGCAAAACCAGACAATAAAAGAAGAGGACCGGGCGCCTGGGTGGCTCAGTGGGTTAAAGCCGCTGCCTTCGGCTCAGGTCATGATCCCAGGGTCCTGGGATCGAGGCCCACGTTGGGCTCTCTGCTCAGCAGGGAGCCTGCTTCCTTCTCTCTCCTCTCTCTCTGCCTGCCTCTCTGCCGACTTGTAATCTCTCTCTCTGTGTCAAATGAATAAATAAAATCTTTAAAAAAAAAAAAAAATAAGAGGACCTAGAAAGAAGCAGCCCCTTTAATTTCACCAACTCTTAGTGAGAACCAGATGTCATTTAACAATCCCTTCCTATATTACCTATCGTTATCAGTTACACAGTAAGAAATATGCTATAAGTCCTCTGTATTGGAAATGTGCACACTTTCATGATGCGCTATGATTCAGTCACGTTGCACTGATCAATGTGTGGTCTTTAGGACATCTCAAGTTGCTTACTTCCTTCAGGTGTTGCCCCCAAGAGATGGAGTAACTGGAGTTACAGGATGGACTCCAGCTGCAGCACACAGCTGGCAGCTGAATTCAAACTTCAGGGCTGATTCTGCTCTTGTTTTTCTGTGTTATACATGTCCAAGTAAAGATGAATTGAAACCCTGGCCCTGCAACTGATTAGCTGGATAACCCTGGGGAATCACTTAATCTTTCTGAACCTATTTCTTCAGTGATAATATGGGGAAAATAAATACCCAATCTTAAGACTGCTAGGTCAGAAAAAATATATGCTAAGTGTCTAGCAGTGTTACATGTGTTAGGTGCTCAATTAATTATTGTTGTCAACCTTATTATTACAGATAGCATCTTATTCTGAAGTCCAGACTTCTAGGGCCAGTGAGTGAGAGAGTTGTAGACATGGGACAATGTTTTAGATGGGCTCCGGTGATGACAAGCTCTTAGCAATTCTAGTAACTATTCAGGCGGGTACAAGCCCCTCCCCCCCACAAATTAGGGACTTCAGGGACAAAGGAAAGATGAAAAACCTTTAAAATACATTTAGCTGCCTTTATGAGATTTCATCATCAGGTTTTAGTAAATACCTTTGGAGTATATAATCTAACACCAAGGCAGTATACCTGCATATTAGAGGTACCCCTATGTACCCAAAGTATTTGTTAAATAAGTGAATGAAAACATGAATAAATTCTTGAGCTGTTTTGGTCTGAGCTTTGTGCTTACATGAAACTTGCTGCTTCATAAACTGCCAAGAAAGAAATGGTTTAAGAAAAATTGCACTAGGGTTAGCTAGTTGTTTATGTGCCTGTTCTTTCCTGTCAAGTTATAAGTCACATGCCTTTGTCATCTTTCCAGCATCCATTCAACTATCTATTGTGCACTGCGTTGTACCAGGCATAGCACATGGTGCTGAATTAATTATGTAGTCTGGTGTAAAGATGTTTTTCAAGTGGTAGTGTTACGTTTGTTTTGATTTTATGTACTGCATGTTTCAGCAGAAGAAAAGATTATTTCTTTGCTCAGATACATAACAGTCTCTGTGTGTCAACATCAAGATAAGGCTAGGTGTTATTTGAAAAAAAACATTTTGAGAGAAGAGAAACACAGACTATTTTCAAGCCCACCAAGATGAACAAAAAGGGGAAATGGCCCCAAATACACATTTACAAAGAATCACAGGCCAACCAAGAGAATAAGTATGTTTACTATGAAGCAAGTGAAATAAATAGCCATGATTCTCGCTAGCATTGTTTCAAGTCGGCAGATATTCCAAATTTGCTAATCTTATGCCCAAATCAATAATGGATTATTATGTATAATGAGTATCTTTTCCAGAAATCAGCTGCAGGCAACTCTTTAATGGATTTTCAGATGGGAGAGAGAAACCTTTTCATGACATGTTTCAAATAACCAGTAAGTTTTACCTTGCTTATGTGCAAAGGGAGCACTAAACTAATGGTTATTTCATAAAAAGCTTCCATAAGCACAGTGTCAAAAGAGAATGAGTAAAATTAAATCTCAGCACATGTACATTTTAAAAATGTAGCAGTATAATGCTTGCTTTAGGTCTCAGTGGGTAGAATATGAATATATGAATATTGCTGTAGGGACTCCTTTCATTATTTTATAATTTACTAATACTTGTAGTAGCTAGAGCTAAATCAGAATCTTTATTTCGACCAAATCCATTACTTTTAACTTATGTTCATTTACAGTATGTTTTCTGTTACAACCAGTACTTATTTTCACATTTTCATAAATTTTGCTCTACTTGGGAAAACATACAGAGCTTTTTTAAGAAAGAACTAGAAACTTCTAGTTATTTTTCTAAGCATGTGTAGAATAAGTGCTATAAACAATGGATTTCCTTATAGATTCTGTATGTGCTATTATGTGTAAGTTAAAGTCTAAATGAGACAGTAACTAGGTAGCACCATAATACTGGATATTTATAAGAGAATGTCTAGAGTACCTCTATACCTTTCTTTTTTTTTTTTAAGATTTTATTTATTTATTTGACAGAGAGAGAGACAGAGAGAGAGAGAGAGATCACAAGTAGGCAGAGAGGCAGGCAGAGAGAGGAGGAAGCAGGCTCCCCGCCGAGCAGGGAGCCCGATGCGGGCCTCGATCCCAGGACCCTGAGATCATGACCTGAGCCGAAGGCAGAGGCTTTAACCCACTGAGCCACCCAGGCGCCCGAGAGTACCTCTATACCTTTCTAAAATCAGAAATATCTGAGTGTCCTAAAGATTATTCAAAACATAATTCCAGTTTTAAGGAATGGTATATCATTTCAGAACAATTTATCAAGAAATTCTATCACAATTATCTTATCACTATGTTAATAAATCCTAGCTGCAAAGACAAATTTATACCAAATTATACTAAATTATACTAAAAATCTAAGTTATTTCATTCTAAGAATAGAAAGATCCATGCTAAATCCATGAACCAAGATATAAACAAGAGAATTGTGATGGAATCTTTAGGAGAATCTTCACGTTGTACTAAATGACTGACAAGAGAGATCTTCATTACACAGGAGATCAACAAAAAACTGAATAGTATGGCCACTACCTAAGACTTCAAACTTTTTTTTGTAATGGTGTTTTCTATTCTATTAGAAAGTATCTGTGGTGCTATTTAGCTAGTTTCGTGGGTCTCTTAATACCATGCTCCGTCTGTTAAAAGGCACCTAATGAACGGCTAAATGAATGAATGAGTCAGTAGTGAATAAGCCACTAGTTCAAAATTCAGTAGCCTCCCAGCCCCAGCTCTGCCGGTAGCTACGATGCAGTCTTGAGCAAGTCACTTAAGAGATTTGACTTAAATGTACATCAGCCCTCTGGACCTTTGTTTTCATAACACGTACATTCCGATCAGTCTTCCTGGGTATAAAAAAAATGAACACAAACAGCAGGGGGCAGCAAAATACTTCTGATCTTATATTTTTAGATCAAAATACACTTCAAATCCTGAGAAATTTCATCTGTTCCCATCTTTAAACAGCTTTGAAAAAAAAATCCATCTAACAGCCGAGACGGTTCTGTCAGTGTCTTCATTATTGACAGTCACAGGGGCTTATTTTGCAGTCTTCAAATCAGATATGACTGACAGGGTAAATTGAAGGCACCACAAGAATATTTCAGTTTGAATCAAAAAGAACAATATATTCAAGGCTATTCTTACAAATGAAAATTAAAACACATTAAATAATGGACTGGGCTTTTAGTCTTGTAAACCCCCTTTCTAAATAGTTCCCTGATTTTAGCAAAACCTCCCTGCTAACTTGCTTGATATTTTCATCCAAGCTGTGTGCGCTTCACAGGACAAGGGCTGTTAAATTAACGACTGTGCCAGTGACCGCATACAACGGAATTGTTTGATGGTTCAAGTTATACATGATCATTTTTCATTACAAGCATGTTTGTTTCCAAACAGATTTAGGCCTTTAAGGCTAAATATATTGGAATTTTTTCCAGTTTCATGTCAGAAAAAAATAATGTTGCCTTAAGATCACCAAGGGGGCAGTAAAAGGAGGAGAAAAAAGCTGAATATGAAGACGGTTGGTAAATACATCTGCTGCAAGTCGTAAGGCAACAGCCCTGTCAAGAACTATTACTTATTCATGTCTTACTTAGAAGTTTAGAAATTGCCACTGTGCTCTATGAAATGCTTAACAAACTGAAAACTAATAAGACAAACCCTTAATCAATTTACCTTAAAATATAACAAATGTCTCATATAACAAATGTCTCTCAATTTTTATGTAATGCAGCAACCCCATACTGCTTTTGCGTGAGAAGGGAGGGATGGTAGAAAGGTTCCTGCAACTTGAATACCAGTTTGAATGTAATAAATATATATTTACCTGCTGCAAAGAGCATGACAGCAACAGGTCTGTAGAAGCGCCTTCGAGATCCCACGCAGATAGAAATCAAACCCACCAGGAATGCAATAAGAATAATGGCAGCACCACCCAAGAGTAAAGCCAGAGTAGCAATCTGCCAATCTGGAAAGAAAAAAAGAAAGGTATTGCTTTTAAGCAGTCAATCCTCAGAGAACCAACAGAATGATGTCTGCAGCCCACACCTAGGTGCAGCTAAATACATGGGATCTTACTGCATGCTAATAAGCATCCTTCAGGAACTGAGGTGTTTTGCACCAAAAATGACCATAAACGTCCTTATTCAGAAAAGTCTCTTATGCTAAGCTCAGCAGTGTTTTTAGACCAGAGGTTTGCCCTGCTTTCCAAGGACTCTACTAAGCCTTCCTGGTAAATTGGGTGTCCTTTCCATAACCTATTTTCATTATTTTATTGTTTTCTCTATTGAGGTATAAAGTTCATAAATCTTAAGTATGAATGTCGAGACTATGATAAAATTTTATATATACTCATATGTCCATATAAACACCACCCACATTAAGCTATAGAACATTTTTGTCACCAGGGTTCCTTCGTGCCCCTCCCCAGTCAATAATCACCCTCCCGCCCAGGGTAGTAAGGGACATCTATCACCTCGGATTCACTTTTGCCTGTTCTTAAACTTTATGTAAATGGTATGAACTCTTTTGTGTCTGGCTTTTAAGTCTGTGATATTGATTTTGTGTATGGCTTGTATGTCTCTGATATCCACCCATGTTGTGTTGCAGTAACACATTCTTTCATTATTTTTTTTCCTGTCCTTTCTTGTAGAGCCTTCCTTCTCCTTACCGCACACCCCCTCCCCCAAGAAACCAAGTTTTAATTTGCCAGTCTTTACCTCCCCTTCTCTAAAACAACTCCCCCAGCAAAATGGCATCAGGAGAATTTGTTGCTGTTTGTTCTTTCCTCCTCTCTTTCATTTCATTTTAATCTCACTGTGGTATTTACCACAAGGACAGTTTGTGAAATGAAGTATTCCCAGGGAGCCAGAATGTATTCTAAGTAGCTGCCGGCCCCCTTCATTCATACATGGAAACAGCAAGCATATATTGACCACATGCTATGTGCAGTCTCTGTACACGGATACTTTGAGTCTCCCATATGCTGACTGAAACGTAAACCTCACTGAAATGCATCTGTCGTTTCTTATAAAGATATAAAAGAAAGAGCATGACAGAAAATTGGCCCATTTCCCACTCCATAAGAAGAGGAGAATGTTCTCTAAGAAGCAGCAAAGTGAATATATGAAAGCACTATCCAGTTTAGGAAGCATCACAAAAATGATATTATGTAGAACATTCTTCAGTGGGGGGTCCTTTGGAAGTCCCAGGCTGCCTCTTCCGGCCCTCACTTTAATGTACGTGCAGAAAATGAAAATAGACTTTAATCCATGGTTAAATTGCAATGTAGTCTATCCGAAGTCAAGAACTCATGATATTTTGATGCTGCACTCTGAAATTATCCCTCCAGAAAGCTTTCAAAGTGCACTCTTTACCAACTGTAAGATAAGGGATGAATGGAGGAACCTATAAAACCCTCGGATATTCTTCTCTTCTTTATACTTATATATTTCCGCCTTAAGCGTCTTCTTCCACATCCTTGCCTTGTAATAAATTCTGGATTTATAACTGGCACTGAACCAGAACTTGCACTGCATTCAAGAAACAAACAAACAAGGGGAAAACAGAAAAAATCCACACTTTTAAAATATAAAGGTGAATCACAAGAAAGTGGAGAGTATTTTTTATGCCATCTATTTGTAACAAAGCCATATAACTTCAAACAAAAGTATATCTGGCTTTCAACTAGAGTTTAAAAGGATAGCCATACTATGGATTTTTTATTCCATAACAGCATGTAGCTTTGAATTAAAAAAACCCAAAAGAATAATCCTTACATTTGGAAGTCTCTAAATTTCTTTGAAAAAGTTTATACATAGCACAATTATTTTTCACTTTAACATAATAGAAATCCTTCTGAAAACTTTTAAATTGAAATTTCTGAATACGTAAAAATCTCATTTTATCAAAGCGTTTGGGGTACAAAAAAAATTCATCCATTCATCCATCAAATTCTTTAAGAAAGACTATGTGGAATACTGTCTAGTTGGACCATTATTTTTATAAAATGATTATTACTTTTAGCAACTTTCTCCAAATTACTTTAAATAAGAATTTTTACAGAATCAATTTTAAGTCAAGATACAACTAAATATTCACTCACTTAAAAAAAATAAAAGATTGCTTTTCTGATAAGCTCTTTCACACAGCCCAATATATATGCACAAAATGCCACACATTTGACTATTTCCACCTTAACTGAAAAGAAAAAAAGGAATTTTGATCACTTTTCTCTACTTTAAATATCCTCAAAGAATAGCTAAAATACATGTATTTATTTGCATTTTGTAAAAACAAACTAAGACAGAAAAAAATTGGCAAAATTTTCCCATAAAGGGCCAGACAATAAATATTTTCAGTTTTGTGGGTCATGGTCTGTGTTGCAACTACTTAACCTCTGCTGTGTAGTGTGAAAACAGCCATAGACAATATGTAAATGAATGAGCACAGCTGCGTCCCAATAAAACTTTATCTACAAAAACAGGTGGTGGGCTAGTTTTGACGCTTTGGCTAAAATTTAGTGACCCCTGGTCTGTACTTTATGTACCATTTAAAAATGTTGAATTTTTTTCGATGTAAAGGTCTCTCAGAAAATAATAGTTTCATAATAAAGTCAATTTGATAAATACATAATAAAGGAGTGCAAAGTCATGCTTATCCAATTTAGTAATCGAAAAGTACAAAACCCCCAAATCTCACAAAATGTCAAATTTCCTTAAAATAATAATACTTCATGTCATGGAGAAAACCAGTACAATGCAATAGAAGCCGCCAGGAAAATAACACTTACTAAAGGGGACTAGAACCTAATTAGGAAGGGAACCTCTTACAGCACAGGAAGTAGTTCTGAAAAGTAAGTGAATACAACCAGTTCTGATTTTCCTCCTCTTTTTTTTTTTTTTAAGATTTATTTATTTGAGGAGGGGAGGGACAGAGGGAGAGTATGAGAGCATCTCAAGGAGATCGCTGAGCACAGAGCCCAATGTAGGGCTCTAACTCACGACCCTGAGATCATGACCTGAGCCAAAACCAACTCAGACGCTCAACCGACTGAGCCACCCAGGTGCTCCCTTATTGCCTTCTGAAAATCCTATATCTAATTTTAGTACTGAGGGTTGTGGCTAATGAAAGTCATGCTATACATAAAGTTGAAAAGGCACATTACCAATATCACACTGTACTATTGCTACCCTTCCCTTTCGTCCTTAACCATAGATAATGCCTGTTCACACAGAGAAGCCATATTATTTTACGAGAGACTAGAATTCAGCCAATGTCTGCCACTGTCCTGGCCAGAAGCTGGGGCTTAGACTGAAGTATTGAGCCTGTATCTCTGGTAGACAGTACCAAGTTTAGAGATTGTTGTCATTATAACCATTTGGAATGATTCACTCAGGCATGTTGCCCAGGACCAAAGCTTTAACTGGCTGGTCAGTTGAACAATCAGGAAGCCAAAACTGTGGTTCGATAAGGCTACTATAGTCAGTGAGACCCAGGGTACTTTTCCCGGTTTAGCACTAGGTACTCTGAAGCTAAGAACAGTGCTTGTGACATCATGCCTCTTTCAGGAAACAGTTAGAATCCACTGTCCAAATATCAGGGCCGGCCTGCCTGCCTTACAGGTGAGCTAAAGTCAGGGACCATGTAGATCGGCCTGATATCATTTCCTCTTTCTTGTTGAACAAGACTAGAATACAGAGAATTTTTAAAAAGTGAAAAATAGTTTTATAAATACCTAGCAATAGCCATTAAAACAATATACTCAGGGCTTCATGTATACACATCTACTTCCTTATCTACCAAATGTAGATTTAACAAAATATACAGATAAAATGATTTGTACTTAAATGATTTTTTGGTAATATTATAATAAATGACCAGAAAACTTGTCTCCACACTAATGGTTTTTCCACTAGAAGGTTTGCATGCCACTAATACTCGCTATCCCATATTCAGTGTTTGCAAAACAAATTAAAATGTCATAAAATTCTCAATTTTCAGCCCCATTTCTTAAAATAAAATCATCTAAGTTCTTATAATTGGTTAATTTCTACATCAATCTTAGTTCCACAATTTTATAGCCCTCACAGTATTTAGTCAGATGAAGTGTTAAGAGTCCTTAGAGATTTATTACTCTGCATTAGTTTTACACATTTCTATAAATGATAAACTGACACCGCAGCAGAGCAGTGAACATAAACCAGCTCTGCAGAACATCAATGGCCATGGTGCTACTTTACAAATTGCAGTGCTCTGCACAGTTAAAACTGGTCATTGTTCAATGTCAGGCCAGTTGATTTGAAATTTGAGTTTGGTTTCCAAGAGCTCAGAAAACAAATGATAATCAGTTTTGATGAAAAAATGTACATCCTTGGTCCATGAGCCAGGGAGGACTCAAATGGGCTGCGAAGAATGTTTTGGATCTGGAACTCCCACCTGAAATGAGACTGCCGTAGTATATGGCAGGTTCTGCTTAAGAGTATAGGAGTCCCCCCTTATCTGCAGTTTTGCTTTCCATGCTTTCATTTATCCACAGTCAAACACAGTCCAGTCTGGAAGCAGATGATCCTCCTAACGAATCACCAGAAGGTCAATAGTAGTAGCCTAAGGCTATGTCAAAATGCCTTGTATCAGTCACCTCACTTCATTTCATCATGTAGGCATTTTATCATCTCACATCATCACAAGGAGGACGAGTACAGCACAATACAATATTCTGAGAGATCACATTTACATTACTTTTATTATAGTATATTGTTATAACTCTTCTATTTTATAATCTTAGTTATTATTGTTAATCTCTTACTGTGCCTAATTTAAAATTTAAACTTTATTGCAGGTATGTGTGAACAGGAAAAAACATAGTATATATAGGGTATATATATATAGTATATACATAAAACTGACACAGTGGCACACAGAAGACACTGAAAGTGCACCTGTGGAAGCCAAGGCTCAAGATAAGTCTGTGCTTCTCTATCTACTAGTGCTTTCTCTAATAATAATAATAATAAAAATAATAATAAGTAAGTTAACAATTTTTAAAAAGGGAAAAAAGAACAGAAATGAATATATATAATGTTATACTTTCCCCTGTAGTTACAGAATCATAATTGGGCAGTTCTTATATCAAAACATCAAGTCCAGCATTACTATGCAACTCAGGAACTAAATTCAAGTCCTCTTTCAAGGTATTTTTATTAGCTGGCGCCAGAGTTTCCAATGTCTATAAATGCTTTAGTATTTTGCAGAATTGTGCTGACTTTCTTTACAGTCTAATACATGAGACTGGTCTGAAATTGCCACTGCATTATGAAAATTCTATGAGCCACATTATAATTGCCAAATTGGAGAATTCACATTCCTTTAGGGAATTCGTGGTCAAAATTTACTTCCAATTTTCAGGAAAGGCAAAATCTTAATGACAATACACTTTCCACACTTTTAAGCCAAGGTCAAATGCACCGCACCAGTGTCTAAAGCTTTCCTCCACCCACCTCATTTCAAAACCTTTAACTTGTCAAACACTGGCTAATTTATTTACCTCCACAGGTATTGTTTATACGTTGAAATTAGTTCTACTGTATGTAAATCCCCGAGCACACAACTGCCACTTCTTCTAGGAAATTAGATAAAATTAAAAAGCAATGAACAGATTTTTAGCCTTAGAAATTCAACTCCCACAATTTGGGTGGGTAGCATTTTCCTAAATGTATTTTAATGCTTTAATATTGGAGTATCACTGTTCTGGAATTCTCATCACAAATTAAAATACTGATTTTTAATTAACTTTTATAATCCCATTCAAATTTGCCGAAGAGTCACTTTTATTTTCACCTTTGAATTCTCTAAAAGACAGTTATATTAACCAAAATGATATCCATAACTGCAATCGAAATCATTTACTGTTCTACCTTGAAGAGGCAACAGGGTGAAGAAGTTTCCTATCATCTTAACACTACCTCACAGGTCATCCATAAATCCGCCCCTAACTCACCCACATAAGCTGGATCATTTCACTCATCCCCAGAACACCTTCAGTTTTTCCAAATACTTTTATTCACTTGTGGGGCATATGTATCGTAAAACACTTAAATTTATTTTAATTATATTGGTGTTAACTCAGAAGGCGAACTCAGTATTGCTGATTCCGTTGTATCATCAGGAATGGGAAATACTGGGGTGGTTTACATTTGTTGAGGGGAAAACAAGCTCCAGTTACAGAATAACTTCTCAGACCCAAATTCTCCAACACATCGATCTCTTCACAGAAGACCATGCCTTTTTCCCGGCTGGCTCATTTCATTAGAAATTATGGTACTGAATTATTTTCATCTACTGTAATTTAGGAATTTGAGATTATTGGTACATATTTCCAGGTTTGGACAGTAAGCCCATATCCTCATGTATGAAGAATGAATCAAAATGGTGCTGTTATTTTGTCTAAAAGGAAGGTAACTATAGACTTAACAGCCAAAATATATCCAGAGGTATCAAATGATACACTTCACTTTTTTAATCTGCATGTGGCAAATGAAGTGGAAAACCAAAACCATTACTGAGGGAGTTTAAACTTTGTTTTCTTGGTTAAATTGCATTCTGACCTAAATCCGTCAGTGTTGCATTAATTTTCCGCTATTCCATGAGATAGAGACACAAAGACAGGCAAAAGAAGAATTTCAATTCTAATTTCAATAATTAAAATGACCACGTCTTTTCAATCAACTAATATCAAATCTAACATTCTTCATGTGCAAATAAATATTTAAAGCAAACAACTATGTGTCTTTTACGAAATGACAATATAGACACTGTACACTGTGCTGCAAAATAAAATGGAATATTAGAGAAGTACCTGCCTTGTTAATCAAGCTGCAATGATAAAACTTAAAGTCCCACTTTTCGGGCCAATTTATGGATAAAAAGATGTGTCAAAAGTGCAGTGCCGACCTGACTTTAGCACATATATGATACCAGGAGACCATGCAAGTAAGTGATGCAACAACTCTAATAACCAAAATGTAGGTCAATTTTGCCAAAATTCTGGAAAGTTCTGGTTGTCCAAAAGTACCAGACAAGTTACTAATTTTCAATCCATGCCAATTTCATTTAAGCCTTTTCAATTATCTTCTGTGGTGTTAGATGAATACACATCTCTTTTTCTTTAACAAATCAAGGGTTGTTTTAACTGCTTCACAGAATTCTATCTTAGAAAATTTGGTGAAAATGCAATTTATCATCTAAATATCGTAACATATGGTACCTTTCCCCCCCAAATAAGACCATTATATACAGTGCTTAGCAAAGAGCCCTGCTATTAAAGCATGTTGCATAATTTGGACCCCCAAAAAAAAAAATAAAAAAAGACACACCATCACCACTAATGACTGCTGTTTCCTACAATGTACTGTGTTAGAAAGCTTTCATTAGCATTTGATGGTAACGGATCGGTACTGAGATACCCTCTTAGTAAATACGGGGTGGGGGGTGGGGGTGGGGCCGATAAAATTGGCAAGATAGCAGTTCCCTGTTAGCAAACTTCCTTAGATGAGATCTCTTCCACCCCTGCAGAACTTGAACTTTTATTTCCTCCTTTACATTATTTTGTACATTTATATGATTTTGTTGTTTAAAAGCAAGTGTTTCATTCATCACCTTGCTGTCCCTAACTAGCACAGTGCTGGCACACAAACTGGCTAATTCTGTACCAGGATAATGCCGACACGCCCTGCTATGAACTCAATGAATATGTTTTAATGAAGTTAACTCCTTGGGCAGCCGTGACAAGACAGGAAAGGGAAAAGGTCATTTCTCTCTTTAAGTCACCTAGTGGTGCTAGGAATAGATACCAGGTCGCATTCACAAAGTACTATGGCAACATTTTTATGAATTTTTCCTTTAGGGACCTTAAAACACAGGAGTAATAAAACCCCCTTTCATGAAAATTTTAGTTCTTTTGTGGGTGTGCCTTTTTACAGATGAGGATATGTCACTCATAGGTCCCAGCTTCTACATTTAAACATCTTTTGCTAATAAACGTATATTTTGGAAAGAGAATCAATAGGTGACATTATGTTGAAACATGGTTCATTAAACTATCATTTAAAATCTCCCAACAGTTAATATAAACTGCTAGAGACAAAAATGATGTAGGTATTTTTCTTTGGTTCTTTGGGAACCATGGATGCCTCGTGTTTGAAGATTTTTTTGTTTTGTTTTGTTTTTTAATGGGAGTCTTTGGTGCTACAGGCAAGAAGACTACAACAGAATAGAAAATTGATGGTCTACTAGTATCTCAAAAACCCACACAAATTAGAAGCAAAAAAGAGCAAGGAAAGATGTCCTTGTCTAATTTTCAAGGGAGATGATCCAATACTTTGAAAAGACTGGTAAGATTTAACTGTCAGTACCTTTGACATATAAGGATGAAATTCTGTTTAAGGAACATCAGTCTCTTTTGATAAATAAATGTATCTTTAAAAAAAAGCCAGGATGCAGTAATAACTTGATCTAGTGAAATTTATATTCATTTAATCAATTTAAGAAACTTATATGGCTGCCTTCCACATACTTGCAATTATGATTTTTAAATTAAACAGATGTTTTAAAGCATCCTATCATGGCAAAACTTAAAGGAAAAGAAGTTTTGTTGATTTTTAAGGACTAGTCATGCCAACAATGTAAATCTGATGATAGAAAACATCTAAAACTTCACATACTGACATGAGTCTATCTGAAGATCTTAAATTCTATGTGAAATCAAATCTTGGACGATTATAAAAAGTAGACATATATTTCACATGTACTACTTAACCTCTGCATCCGAAGTTCCATACGTGAGAGCACTCAACAAACCCTCCAACATGAAAAGGCAGTTACCTGCAATGTGACAGGGAAGTTTGAAAATGCACCCTGCAAAAACAGTTCAGCCAAGTACAGTCCCTACTGAGTCACTACCATTGCATTTTCCTCATTTTTTCTTATCCATGCAAGAAATTTGCCTGGGCAGGAATGCTTTTAAAATCTTTTCTACTCCAAATGTGCTATGATTCTGTAATTCAATATAGGGGCAATTGTCAGGAAAAGAATTTTCTTATTAAGGGGAAAGCAATCAAACCAAAAATAATTCTTTCTAGTGCTATAAAACTTGGCTCCTGTCTGAAATTTTAACATTTAAGTGTTTGTGCACAAAGAATCTATCTCCTCAGACTCATACAGAACTTTCTTAAAAAAAAAACTAAACTAAAATTTTATCAGCAGCATGAAGTAGCAGATTATACCCCAGATTCAAATCAGTTTGAGCCTTGGTCATTTGAGACTATGAACCAAAATGGCTTAAGGTCACCTAAAGAGAGTGGTAGAAGTTCTCTATTTGTAGACAGGTTATGTTTTTAAGCTCGTTTGATTCCAAATCCAAAGTAACCCCATACAAGTGACCAATCATTAAAGCCATGTGTTAAAGGCAGTTTTTGCCCCAGCCAAATTTTACTTATATAATTGATTCAAAGTTCTTTTTTTAATTAAGATTTTATTTATTTCTTTATCTGAGAGAAAGAGAGCTAGCATGAACAAGCACAAGCAGAGGAGTGGCAGAGAGAGAAGGAGAAGCCAGCTCCCCGCCAAGCAAGACCCTGGGATCATGACTTGAGCCAAGGCAGATGCTTAACTGACTGGGCCACTCAGGCACCCCTGATTGAAAATTCTTAAAGAAAGTAGCTATGTAGTTGTCTTTGTTCTTCAGAGGCAATAAAGTAAGAATGCAGATTGGCAGCTAGACTCCAGTGTCAGATTCTATGCCTCAAAGGTGGCCCAACGGCATGGCCCATCCTACATGCTCTTCTATAATGAGGCCTTGCTGTTGCTCCATCAAGAGCAAGAGGTGGAGTCCAACTTTCCTCCCCTGGAATCTGGGCTGCCATATGGCTCCTCTGTGATGTTCCAGCTAGTTAAGACAGAGAGTGGTTCTCTTAGGATCCTCATTCTGGGAAAAACCACTCATCCTGTAATAAGTTTGACTACCCTGGGACCACCATGCTAGTAAGGCTGGTCCCAGAGGCCAGACTCCAATCTCTCCGCCATTTCCAGAAAGGTGCCAAACCTAGTGAAACCATTTGGAAGGCGATCCTGCAGTTCCAGATGTTCTAGACCCCAGCCATTCAAGTCACTCTGAGCTATGTCCCCCAGACATCCTGGAGCCCCAGATAAACCATCCTCATTATGCTCTATCTGAATTCCTGACCCACAGAAGTCATGAGCATAATAAAATGACTGTTGTTTTGTACCACTAACTTTTGAAGTAGTTTGTTTCCCAGCATTAGTAACTGGTACTCTCTTGGGAAAAATGTTTCTACCACCGACTGAAAACTTGGTAAAAACGTACAAAACGCATGGTCTCTTCAATAACATATAGGGATAACATTTAGCTACCTTGCAAGTTTACTGTGACATTGGGAATAATTGAGATGTCTGCCCTGTTAATAGTACTGACAAAAAGGGTAGCTATTAGATAGCAGTTTTGTGATCATGATCTACCACGAGCATTGTTAAGTGCTTGATAATGCATAGCAAAATTTAAATTTGAAACTAACAGCATACTTCATTATTCAATGCAAAGAGTTTACCTTTTAAGGGGGATGGGGGGAGTCCTCAATTATCCAAAAAAATCACTTTGGGCTTGTTTTTCTGAATATATAATAAGGAAGGAACACAACCCTAATGTGCAGGTACTTTTATATATTTAATCTTAATGACAAACCATTTGAAGCCATTAAATTGTATGAGGTCACGTGAATTGATAAGTGGCCAAGTTCAGGGTAGTTTAAATTTAAAGCCTCCTGTATTCTCCACAACACTATTCTGCCCTCCTACAGGATTACATTATAATTTAGCATATAGAAATTTACTGTGGTATTTAGGTAATGTATTCCAGGGACTTATTTTGAAGCATCTACAATCCTTTTCCCTAATATATCTAGTAGTACTGGATGTATCTTTGGTCTCATTAAGTCGTCTTACCATTAACAGAAACTTGAAAGAAATTCCTAAAATATATTCCCGACAGCAGGCAAAATCTATTGCCTGAGATACGCTTTTGTTTGTTTTGGTTTTATTGTGAAATGTTTTATGAAAGGCCAGGCTTCTCACACACCCATCAAATCCTTTTGCTGACAAAGACTGATCCAAATGGTTCCCTGGAGATTACAATCATTCTATAAATGTGAGCAAAAGAGGAATTATATCTGCCCACAAATTAAAACGTCTTTTGTAAAAGTCAATCTTGGAAGCCTGAAAATCTTAGGAGATGGTAAAAGAAAAATCATCACAAAGATTGTGAAATAAGTTATACTTGGTTTTTTTCTCCAGTTTATTGAGAAAGTTTTGGCACTGAGTGCTACTCTTCATATAATTTTCCACCCACCTATGCTGTGTAGGTTAAATAAAACTGCATTTGTTCTACTTATGTTCTTTTTCAGGAAGCCAGAAGAGGGTCTAACTGTCTGACCTCCAGACTTGCTGAACTATTTGTAAACAGGCATCAGTATCAACTCATTTTGAGAAAGAAGCTGAACATTTCCTGGAGTAAATCACATTGTGAGGTTTCCCAATGCAATTTTGTTTCCCAATGAAGGTATGGATTCAAAATATACACAGAGGACATATATCTGAATTCAGAATCACTAAACCTCAGATTTTCTAAGATTTGCACTTGTTTAGGCAGTTTGGTTTATCTTAAACTACGATGCAAGGTGGGTTTTCTTACAATGCCTGTTAAAGTGGAATTTTCTGTTAGCTTTAGGAAAAGGAACTACATATACATATAAAGCACTCTTAAGAGAACCTCTTGTCAACTGAAAATAATAATATTCACCTGTTATTAGCATACAGCGCGCACTGCCATTTCAAAACTGCCAGTGACTCATGTTACAAATGAAGCTATTTTTAGGACAGTGCACGAATGATCTTAACAATATTCCTTGAAAAAGACACTATTTGATCAAGTATTTCATGGATGGAAAAGATGCATTGAGATTCTATAGATGGAAAGATGGATAAATGCACTTGTTATATCTTAAAATTACTCTTAGTAAAATGCGTTCATTTGGCTATCTGCATGTCCTTACTTTTTTGCTCGGTCAATAGAGCACATGGACATCAAAAAAAGAATCTGCCTTATATGAAATAGCTCCATATTTATAAATTTTAAAACCACCCTAGAGGTTATACAGCATATTTGATGACAAGTTTAGGACATCAGCATTCTGTATCCACTTGAGCAATCCTATTTGCACTAAGGATTCTTTTGTAATGGCTATGAAATCCTAACAACTATATTCTAAACAAAAGTTATCAAAACTAAATGTGACGAAGTAAAAGCCAAAAACACAACTACCATTAAAAAAAAACTGATTAAAGATGTATTAGAGGCTGCCCAAATCAGTAGTGGGGAAAACTATGCTTAGAAATTCTGTGGCCAGCAGCCATGGGAATACTACCTATTTGAAACTTCTTAACAAGCATACTTTTTTGTTGTTGTTGTTATTGTTTCCACAGCAAATGACAGTCTATTGGCCGTTTTTCTCATTTGTCTTTTTAGAAAACTTATAGCTTTAGATGAATGCCTGGACTGTCCCCCTACTCTGAATTGGGACACCAGAAAAGCATTACAGTTGACTGACACCCGGATTACTGGTTCGTACTAGAAGTGCTGACGCAACCTTCAATACACCAGGACACAAAAGACGTGGTTCTGCTTTCGCTTAAAACCATAAAACGGGTTATAAGCAGCAAACAACGCATATTTGGTACCAAAATTAAAATGCAGCTTTAAAAATAATGGCTAAGGGGAAAGTTTCCGTAGGAACTGGGCCTAAGTAGGACATACTGTCGTCAGTAGAAACATTCCTGAAATTTCCCTTCTGTAAATACAAGCTCGCCTCTTCATAGCAGTTTTAATTCTAATTAAGACAAAGGTTTTTAATTAAGCCCGGAAGATCCTGGTGAAGGGCCTTCAGTAAAATTGTCCTTCGTGGCTCCTCCCGAGGTAATTCATTTCGAGAGACAATGAAGTGGATCTCTTAAAAAATCTTCAGAGAAGACATTTCCCTCCCTGCTTTCTGTTACTCCACACAGCAAACAGACTGAGAAAAGCTGCCTGCCCTCTGGAACAGGAAAGAAAAGCATTGCTCGTTTCAATTCAAGCTTCCCTCTTCGTTTCAAAACATTTGTGGATAGAAGCTTCAAGTTCACAGAACATTTTAAGGAAGCACATTTTGTAAAGTGGGGGAGATAGAGCAATTTTCCATATTTTGTTTCCTTAACTCCTGCACCCCCCCACCCACCGCCTTGGAGAGGAAAAATGAACTGCTACTACATAAGGAAAGTCAAGAACTTGTTCCAGTTAGCCTCAAACAAAACCATCTCTATGCCTCCCACATCATTTGCTCACCAACTACACTTTTTCTGGGATGAAAACTATTTTAAGCAAAATAGAACTGAAGCTGATTTTTAGGAACCCAAATAGAAATAAATGCTGTGGCATGAGTTTTAGCAGAAGAGTAGGATAACGGGCTTAGGAGAAAAAAAATCAGAAACTGTCCCTGCCTCCAATTTCTACCTCAGAAAGACCTCTTATCACTATCTTTGCATTAAGCTTGAGTCTCCCTACTTCCTTGCCTGGAGAGGGGAAAAAAGCTGAAATAAATGGGTATGGAGGCAATTAAGGAGAGATTAGCAAACACTGCATACTGCTCAACAAACTCGGGTTGGCTTCTCCCCATTCCCCACATTCCTGGCCAAGAGAAAAGGCTATGGGTCTGAAAAGAAAAGAGGAGTAGAGACTGGTTTCTCTAACCTATCTGAAGTCTTTATGGAATCAGGGGGCTATTATTTCAGGAGACAGGAGAAAGGGGCAAAAGATTCCCGTTGCTAAGGAGACATGCTGAAGCTGGCATTCCTACATAAATTTCCATTTCTATTGGAGAGGGGAAAGAAAAGATATTTTCTCCAAAGTTTATTTGGATCCCCTGGTTACTGAAGAAAGGCATTTTACCAATTTATTTTATCTTGAGTTGTAAACAACAAACCCTGAAAGAATTAAAAGACCTAAATGTTGACCTCCTGCTGCCAACCAGTCCCCTCCACAGTGAATTAAGCAACAAAGACGAAACCCCGTCAATGGGAATTTTGAAGTAAAATCAAAGAAACAGCCTTTTGTAAAAAGAAAATCAAATTTATGGAAGAAACTTAACCAAGTGAACTAATCTTTCTTGAAACAAGAAACCAAAGACAAAAGTAAATCAGGTTTGTGTGGCATTTGTGCTATTTCAACTTTCTTGGAACTTGAAACGTCTCCAGTAAAGCTTCATAAATAGTCACGAAGAAATTTAATCAGTTTCTTAGGGGTACGCGTGGGTAAGTGTAAAATCACGGGCAGGTCCTCTCCCTTTATTCCCCTTTTCTCTGTACTGGCACCAGCAGCTGAAGAATCAAGATTAGTGAGTAAAAGGGTTTACTGCAAGAAACCGAAGTTGGCAGATTTCTGCTAACGGCGTAACTGGGGCGCAGGGGAAGCCAACTGGGGATCAAGGAGAGAGTAAAGCCACCCCCACCCCCGGGGCCGGGTAGCCTCAGTGACTACCTTCTTCTCCACCCTCCACCCCATCCGTTTGCAGCTTCCAGTGCTAGCTGAATAAGCCACAACTTTCCAGGCATCTGTGACTAAGTAGCTCATGGAGAAGAGAAAGGTCTGAAGGAGAGAGGAGGTATTTGGAGAGGAAAAGAAGGGCAACTCACAACCAACGACGTGTCACCAAAAAAGGAAAGGAAATTACGCCCGTCTCTCTTCCAACTCTCCATAGCCCTCACCAATTTAAGGAAATAAAACCCAAACCGAAACTCCCTGGGGGAAAACCGGACAAAGTGGAGTAGAGCAGGCAGAAACGTGGGCACTAAGAGGTAAACTCAGGCAAATTCCTCCTTGAGAGAGGAGGGAGAAGTGAGTGGGGAAGACCGAGCAGAGAACCCACGGCGTCTCGGTGGAGTTGGGGCGGTTTTGCTTGTTTCTTTTTTAACGGGAGTGTGGAAGGCGTTGCATTCTTAACACAGCCCCACGGTTCTCGCCTTAAATGATATCAGTTACCCCAAACAGCATACGCGTTACTCCAGAGCCCGAGGAATGGCCACGGGAGGACGGAGAGGGCGTGGGACGTCGCATTGGGTTTGGCGACCAGGAGCGGGGAGAGACGAGGGGGTGGATCTCGGGGAGGCGGCTGCAGCCCCGGGGTCCGCGAAGGGCCAGGACGCAGCGGGGCGCGCGAGGGTAAGGGACGCAGGAGGTGGGGACAGAGGCGGTGGCCGTCCGGGCGGCGGGGCACGGGGCAGTCCGGGGTGGGAGGCAGGGGTCGCGGCGCGCCGGGCCCTCACCGCTGCTGAGCGTGGAATCGCAGTGCCAGCTGTCCAAGCTGGCGGGTTTCCGGCAGGACTCCCACAGGGACAGGTAGTACTGGTGGTCGGCCGTGACCCAGGCCGGGCTCAGCACGGCCCCCAGGTCCAGACACAGCGCCAGGAAGATGCACACCAGCCCGACCAGCTTCAGCGGGGTCAGCACCGACACGCGCCCCTCCTCCATGCCGCTGCCCGCCGAAGCCATGCCCCGGGCGCCGCAGCCGCCTACCCTGCCGGAGGCGAGGTCGCCAGGCGGGTCCGGACAGCGGGGAGCCGGACCTCCTTTGGAGGGAAGCCGCGGGGCCGCCGCGCGCCGCGAAGGTAGGTCTGCGGGGGCTACCCGCCGGGGTGAGGGCTCTTGGGCAGCGGCCGCGACGCCGATCCCGCCGCGGACCTTCGCTACCAGCCCCGCGCCGCGCTCTGCCGGCGCCCGCTCCGCCCCGGCGCGGCCAGGCTAGCTCCGCCCCGGCCCCTCCCCGGGCTGCGGGAGGCGGCGCCGAGCAGGGAGGGGCGATGGGTCCGCACCCCGGCGGCGTCGAGCTCCGGCTCCCAGCGCCAGAGACTAGTGAGCTCCCCGCCCCTTGCCAATGCGCGAAACGGGTCCCTCTTCTCTGATCCCTGTGCGTGGCGCGCTCGGAACGAGTTATCTCCTGCACAGTGTCCGGCACGCGCGGAGCCCAGAGCGAGCCCTTCGCCCCGGACCGGCTGTGCGGGATAGTTCCTTCCAGCAGCTTGGCCTCCGGCCCCGCCCCTGGCCTCTCTCGCTCCGGGGTCGCCTCGCTTCCCACCCCCACCCTCCGCTGTCACGTGGGTTTCCTTTTCTTAGCGAGCCTGGGTGGGTCTTTTTCTGGAAGGCGTCAGCTGTGGATTCATCGGTTTCTTAGGCTGTGGCCGTTGTAGCCAAGAGCGGTACCGTCTGTGGGTCTCTCCCCACCCCCACCCCCCACCCCCAGCCAGTTTCTCCTCCCGGGGGATTTGGAGGAAGGAGAAGAGAGACAAAAGGCATAGTCCTCCTTTCAAACCCAGGACGGACTCAGTTTCGGACCCAGGAACCCCGCAGATTTTCCTATTTCCTAACTTTCCCCCAATCCTGCCGCCGCTTCTGTTCTCTAGGCTCGCCTCCTTTTGCGCCCCCTATAAAGGGCAATTGCTCAGGGAACGCAGACGCTAAAATGGGTATGAGAGCGCCTGCAAAATGTGAAGTAAACCTTACTTGGTTTCTCTGGGACTCTGTTCTTTGCGCGTTGACTAAAACCTTTATTCATTCGGCTTTGCACTACGCCAAGTTAGATCTGGATTCCTCCCAGGGCATTAACTTATTCTTGTGCCCCGCAAGACCTAGCCCAGGGCCTGGCATAGGAAAAGTGGCATATTTTTAAGTAATTAATCTACACACATTTATTGACCACCTACTGCGCGCTCCGAACTGAAGGTTCAGCCCATACGACTCTTTTGTTTGTTTGTTTTCCTATCTGTGAGGAATAAACACCCCTTGAAATTGACTTCGTGGTTCTGTAATTGACTAGTGCAGCTTGCGCTTGGCGGGTTGTCTATTGTATCACTTTGACTACTTTCCATTTTTCCTATAAAAGAGGCAATTATTGAATAGATCATTGTGGATGGGGATGTTCCCAGATCTTTCACCATCTGGAAAATTTGGTAGAAACCCAAAATAGTGGTTCAGATCTGAAGAATGAAAGAAACGACTCCTCTCTTTTATTGAAACACTGTCCTCGGCACTGTGGGATTTCATACTTCTTGTTGATAACAGTTTCTTTCCTTGTAACCCCATCTTTCCATAGAGCTGACCACATTTTGACCGAAGCAACATTTTGAATGGAAGAAACAATCGAGTTAGCGTCAGGTGACTTGAGAATAAGAATCAACCCAATGTGAAATAAAAGCCCATAGTTTTCTTACATTTGGAAATTAGAAAATTGACAACTTCCCCCTTACCTCTCAATTGTGATATGTACTGCCCTTGCAAAGGAATACCTAGACTGCTCTGAGTCCTTAACCGCTAACTTCCAATAAGCTTCTTGATCTCCCAAACTTCCTAGGAGGAAGAAGCTTAAGCACTTCTCTATGAAAACGAATGGAACACGGAAAAATTAAAAACCTGGATGGTTAACAAGGACGACCGGGACTGCGATATTTTTCTTTTACCTGGATTTGTGTTTGTGGGTTTAAAATGTACATTTGCAAATAACATTTAAGAAAATTTCTTGACTATGCCTCAAAATTATAAAGACATCTTTTTTCTCCAAGTTTTATAACCTGCCCTCAATAAGTTTTATTTCCAGTCACCCAATATTTTTCTTTATCTTTGTTTCCTCTAATTTGAATTTCCTTCCTTCTCCACTTCCACCCTAGCTGCTCTGCGCTCCTCCTCCTCCCCTCCCCCACCCCCCAGCCCCACACACTCATTTTGTTTCGTTTTTCTGGCTTGTTCTCTACTGTTTACTTGAGTGAATCCATCTTTCTTTATACTACCTACAAAATTTTCTCTGTACTGTCTCCAAAATTAGAAAAATAAGCCATTTTTAACCACAAGCGCCCAAATTCTCCTGAAATACTCCATTCCTCTGTTAATCGTTTTTAGAATTTCCACTACATAATACAGATCTACCATCCTTAATCCTGACTTTTAAAACATGGAAACTTCTCAAGACAAAGTATTTTGTTGTTGTTGTTTTCCTAAGTTTGTAGCAAACTCATTTGGTGGAAAAAAGAATTCCAGACTGATGTGAGGCTATTTATGGTTTGGGGTTATACCCACTTAGCATGAATAAATATGCAACCACTGAACCTTTTGGGTATTGTCTAAATTTACAGTATATTCACCAGAGTATCATTAAAAAAAAAAACATGGATTTTATTTATTTATTTATTTGACAGAGAGAGAGGGAGGGAGAGCAAGCACAAGCAGGCAGAGTGGAAGGCAAAGGGAATGGGGGAAGCGGACTCCCTGCTGAGCACAGACATGTGGGACTTGATCCCAGGGCCTTAGGATCATAACCTGAGCTGGAAGCCATCGCTAAATTGCTTAACCAACTGAGCCACCCAGGTACCCCTGCACCAGCATATCCTTAAAAAATCTGAGAAAGTCTGAATTCTTTAACACAGCTAACCCAAAAGTTTTATATAGGGGATGGTAGACTTACATTTACCCTAAGGATGGAAAAAGTAGTGTGGAGGGTTCCAACAATTAGTAAACATTGAATGAAAACTACAAAAAGACAAGTTAACTGACTGGAAGTGAGATAGGAAGTGATTACTAAAGAGTGTGTGAGTGTGTGTGTGTGTGTGTGTGTGTGTGTGTAGGAGGGAGGTAGAAATGAGGATTGAAATGGACTTATATCTGAGAAATGATATGGACCTACATTGAACTTTAAAGAAAGTTAGAGTTCGTAGCTCAAAAGAATTTACTTGAAATCTCTTAAAAGCAATGACTTTGTTGGCCCTGTACTATAGCGTCATGCAAAGGCAAGAGGTCCCCTCTTTCACCTGAGCCTAGCCTGGGACACCATGGTACTCTGGTCATCCCTCTCCCTAGGCCTCAGGGGGCCAAAGGCTAGGGGCCCTATTCTGTGACTCTGTGTGAGATGTATAGACGGAAAGGCAGGGAGGAATCATTCCCTAGGCCCTGAAGTAAAAGAAAAGATGAGCCCCCTGCTTGAATCAGGCCAGAAAAATGGGGCAGCAATGTGAGAGGTGAGGTCAGATGGAAGAGATTGGGAAGTTCATCAGAAAAATAAAAAGTGTGATGGTGGTAGGTAGAGGGTGTGGAAGAGACAGGGAGGAGGAGCACATTCCAGACTTTGAATTCGTCTTAAGAGAATAAAGAGGAGTAAATATCTGCTCAGTCTGTCGGCAAAGGCACATCTCTGCATTTGCTTGGCATTTGAAATGTACAATTACTAATGTGCAGCTACTAAAGCACTGGGATCACATCCAGATGTGGCATACAGGTTAGACCTGTTTGCTCTGAGAGGAAGAAATAGAAAGGAGAGGAAAGTGATGAAGCAATCATTAAAAAATTAGAAATACACACCAACTATTTTCCAGTGTCACAGATAATAACGTTGGCAAAATATTTTAGAAATCAGAAACAAAGGGTACTTTAGTGGTTTATTCACTTTACTCTAATTCTGTTCTGGACTTCCATGACAGAAGGATTCTGATGGGAGTGAAACAATGACATAATGAGGCCCACCTGTTACTTATGATAATAAGATCCAAGAGAGTTCCAGGTTATGGTGTATTCTGTATTGCATTACTGAGATTTCTTGTGGTATCGCGACAAAGTTCTTGGCTTAGAGTTACCACAAAAATTGTTACTAATAATTGCTATTTCTGCTTATATAAGAAAGAACATTGATGAAGATAAGGAATTGCACATCACCAAAACCTAAATTCCATCATTTGCTAATGTCTTTTCCAATTTAAAGACGTATGATATAGTTGAATCAGTTAGATTTAAGTCAATAATAATGCATTCACTATTCACATTATGTGCTGATGTTTAGATTTCAACTTAATTGTTGTATCATAATAGTACCTGTGGCCATAATAATTTACTCATCCACAGATAAAAGAAATACATCTTGGAAGTGAAAACACAAGAGGCCACTGGAGTTGAAGGATGATTAGTTTTAAAATAAATGTTTGTTGTAATGAAAGAAGCATGAATCAGATGCCCAGGAGGTAGGCATACATGGAAAATTAGAATATTCCCAGTAGGGCTAACTCTAAATGACTTTTCCATCTTTTTCAAGCATCTCTTTCCTTAACAGCAGTCACTTATAGGCACAAAACTTCCTCCATATTTATATTTTATTTGTATTCACTTTCAGCTTTATGGATAAATGAACAGGTGTAAGCACTCCAAGCACCTCATGACTGCATTTTTATACATTTTGTTTCTTTCTTTGTTTCTACAACTACAGGTTGAGGCTTTTGGTTACTCTAAAGCAAGAAGCAAGTGCATGCCTACCAACATATTCTCATTCTGGTGGAATTTCATTTATCCTTGGCCACCACCAACATGGTACATCAATTCTACATCTCTCCTGGTGCACCGCATGCTGCAGGTTTGAATTGAAAATTGAACACTGGAAGCCTCAGAAGTGATTTCCCTGAATAGTTGAATACTTGGTAAGACAAGCAGGTTTAGCATATACTTGGCAGAACCTGAAGGGATGACTGTTGAATTATGATTTCGATGTTGACTTAAATGCAAACCAAGTGAAGTTAGAGTAGAGATGGAATCGTTATTCTCAGGAATCACCCTGGGAAATTGCTCACCCTTTCCATTGTTCTCTTTGGAGCTTGTTAGCTGAGCTTCCTCTGTAACTTTAGATTTCAGGCTAAAGTCAACTTTGCATACTTTGTGATTTTTCATGGAGGCTTTTACCCTTGGACATTTGAATGAAGACACTTGAGACTGATGGGAAAATTCTAAGAAATGTCTGCTTAGAAATCCCCCCCTTCCCAAATTGGTTGCAACAGTGTCAGTTTCTCATCTCAAAAATAGTTTCTTCCATGATGATTTGCACTGTTGCATTATTTACCATGCGTTTATTTTTTGTAGTGTAGAAGTCTCAAAATTGTTGTAGGTGGGAGCCTTTCCCAAGTTTTCTCCTGATAGAGACTACATTTATAGTGTAAGAGAGTTCTCTTTCATTAAAAAGTGTGGATCCCTCTCCCCTGAAGGCACATTTGCAATTGGGAAAAAAATGAACCCCACATTTGCAAATCTCTAGTATAGTGTTGGCTCAAAGTTAATTGAAGGTAAGGCTGAAATTTAAAAAAGATTAAGTAGAAAGGGTACCTGGAGCAATTTATACTCATACTTCCAAGAAGAAGAATGCAGCTAAGCTATTTCTCTCTGGAATTTCCAAAAGGTGGTCTTAAATGTCAGCAATGCTAGGGGATTGAGGCTAGAGGAAAACAGATCCTCTTAGGAATTGTATTTCAGTGTAGTTCTCACCTCTACATTTCACCTTTTAAAATTTGTCTCTGAAGTGACTGAGTAGTACTGCATGATTTGTCAGCAGTCTGTCAAAATTCAAAATGTCACCTCATTCAGGTTCAAACAAATATAGGCAGAAATATCAGAACAAGATGAAGATCATTGCTTTTTGTCATTCTCTGAGTCATTTTTTTCAACTTTTCCTTAGCCTACCTCTTTCAGCACCCCTTCCCTGCCCCCCCTCCACCCCACATATATTCTTTTAATCTTTTTTGTCTTCAGCAAGCAAAAATGGGAATTGCTTTTGATTTAGCTAGACCAAGTTAAGATACTCACTCTAGAACCTACTGTCTGTACGGATTTGGACATACCATTAACCTCAGTTCTCTCTTTTATAAAATGGGGTGATACCTATGTCATTGAGTCGTTGTAAGAATTAATGAGGTGATTTATATAATGTACAATGTCTGCCATATGGTAAGCACTAATCATAATTATTATATTATTATAATCCAGATGTCAGCTAGGGTCTTCTTTTCCCTGGGAGATTTAGAGAAACTTTGTACGAATCTCTAATTTTATGATCCTTTAGAGCCCCAAATCCTTTTCTCAATCCTTGCTTCTGTTCTTCTCTGTATCTAGTTCTGCATCTAGGAGAATGCTTAATTCTACCAAGCTAGGTGCAAATGCCAGTTTATTTGCCAGTTACCAGGAAAAATACTTCAAATAGCACTACTGTATATAGTTTTGAATTATTAACCTTTTGGACTACTTGAGAAGTCACAAGTAAGTGGTGCTACGCTATGAAGAGTAAAGCCCGCCATATCTCGCTTGCCTCATCAGATGCGCATCTATCCCACATCTCTTTTGGTCCCATCCCTCCCTCTTCTCCCCATCTGCTCATTCAGTAGATTCCATCCCCAGTGCTCTCATTCCTTGTTACTCGAAGTGTGGTCCAAGGATGCCACCAGGGCTGGAATCACTGGGGAGTTCACTAGAAACGCAGAGCCCTGACCTCTCCCCAGACCTACTGAATCAGAATCTGTAGTTATCAGGATCCATAGTGATTCGTGTACAAGTTCAAGTTTGAGAAACATTGGCTACATCATCTTCTCAGGTCTCTTAGGGCTCAATTTCTACTATAAGTAGTGGTATCAAAGCAGCTGCTAAGCAAATAAAAATTCGCCACTTTATACCCTACCCTTCAACACATTACCTGCTGCCTGGGTGAATGGTGTTTCTTTCATGTCCACTTCTCATCAGGCTCTACTTGTCACTGAGTTTGGTGCCATTGGCAATGATTAGTCAGCATTGTGGACCTTAACTGGGATCAGTGTATCCTAGACTCAATAGTTCTAAACCATGCTGTCTCACTTCCGAGAGCTGTAATTCTCAGTTCAGTCCCACGATTATGATGATGTGTTAATTGACTGATGAAGATAAATGTCGGTCCCTCTTCAAGTACACCTTAAAAAACAACTTCTAAGACCGAGGAACACTAAGAATGACCCCTGGATTCTTGCGAATTCACTCTGAGACATTTATGCTGCTGCATGATATGTAAATAAATTGCTAGGCACCTAGAAGTAAAAGGCAGAAGTTCAATTATCCAAGTCATCTGAAAGTACAGCACGAAACAAAATACAAAAGGGCAGCTAATCCCCGCTGATAAAAACCATCAAATACAGAGAGTCACAGGCCCAGAAATGATATCTCTAGGTAAAGTAAGAGGATGAAGCTGTATTGTTGTGGTTTTAAACTCTGGCCACTTTGACATTTGCTCTCCAGACTCCTTTTAAATTCCTTATCTTCAGCCGACCCAGTTATTAGATTTTAGAAACTCTTAGATAGTCTTCTTAATTGACAAATCGACAAACAAAAAATGGTGTTCCAGTGAACAGTGTTAAGAAAAGAAACTGCCTGTGGAAACAAAAGTAAGCGGAAGATGGCATGTGTGAAAGTTGATCTGGGGCACGTAGTGTCTAGAGAGAGTGGGTACAGAATTTTCGGCATGCTTGAGAGAACGAAAGCTGCAGACAAGTAAAATTTACTTAAGAAATTATAAAAGCTCAATCATGTATGTGAATAGTTGGCAGTTCAGGAGAAAAATCAGAAAATAAATAAAAGTTATTGATTACTAGATTTGCCAGTTACGACCAAAAGACAGGCTAGTAACCCTCACAGGGACCGATTTTTCACAGCTGACAGAGAATCAGGGTGATTGACACCGCCATTCTGTGTTTTGACACCATTGCCCTACCGTGAACTAAGTGAAGCTGTGATTTCTGATAACCCTGTATTATTTCTTGACAAGATATCACCAATTTTGATAAAGTAAGACAGATAAAGCAGATCAGGAGGCATATTCAGAGAAGTACATTTTTCCAATATATTCTTCTATTCAATGTCTGTTGAAAGTTTTCTCAAAATGTTTGGAATCTCTTTACCAATTCACTATCACTTTCATTTCAATCTCTGGACACTTCTTTGGTCATACGTTTTAATACTTTGTGTAAGCCCAGGAGGGAGAGCACGTATTTTGCGTGCGTTGTGTGTGCTTTGGTGTTTCTTTTCTTTTTCTTTTCTTTTCTTTTTTTCTTTTTTTAACATTGATTCAATTGATGTGTGCTGCTGTTGTTCATGGCTTTTCTGGAGTATGTTTCTCTCTGAGAGAAACAAGCTTCCTTTTAGAAGAAAAACCAAATCTGGTTTTCATTCTTTGTTCAAGTTTCTGAGTGCAAGATTAAGTAATATAAGAAAAAATAAATATATTAAAATTGTGCTTTGGAGTCAGCAAAACCAAAATAGAAATTATTTTAAAGGGTGTGGTTTTAATTATTGATAGTCCTGCTGCAAAAGACTCTCAGCTAGTCCATGCTTCGTCCTTCTACTTTCATTATCCTATCCTTTTAAACTCATTGTGTTTTCCTGATGACTTTCAATGTTTACTTCCATTCTTTAAATCCAGTGAAAGAAATAGAAAGAGAAGTAAAAACAATCAAAAGACATTTCTAAAGTATGTATACATGACTTGCTTTTTCCCCTTTAAAAAATCTTACTCCTCTTAATTCCTTCTTCTGCTGTTGTCATATTTAGTCTCTCACATGATCCACATCCACATTCCATTTTTTTGGAATAAACAAGCAGTGAATCACATTGTCTGAAAACACACACACACATACACGCACACACACAGCATGCATGGCTCATACTGTATTATTTGTATGACATCCAATCCTTGTTAATACCCTTGTCTCTCCCCAGGAAATATGTAGAACCATCTTTCCCTGAAGTATAGTCAAATTTCACTTGGATATGAGCAATTTCACCAAACTGAAAACTCTGCATATTTGGGGATAATGTTCCTACTGCTGTTTTACTGAATATGGGGCTGTTTTTGTCATTACCAAGCCATATTCATGCCAACCAACAAGTCATCAAACCCAAATTTAGGAGACCAGCTAACAGTTTTAAAGGAACAACCAGCCAAAATATTAAAAATGAGGAGTGTCCTACAAAATCCAGACGTGTGATTGCGGAATCTGTAGTACAAAATGTTCACTCTGTCCTTCATCTGTTCTCACTCAGACTGTACTGTTTAAACCAAGCATTTGAGTGGCTCTGTCACCACTCCATTTTTCCTTCACTCTTCCAAATGGTTTTACAACCATGCCCGAGTTTCTCATCATATCTGCTAATGTTGCACTGCTTAGTCTTGTAAGGTGTTTCTTGCCTTCGTATCATCCCTTCTGGGAAGCACCAGAAGTGTAAGATTATAGATTATGTGCAGAAATGAAAATAGTTTTGGTGGCCATCATTAATAGTGCTTTAAACAGAAATATATTAAAAGTGGAAAAATTACTCCAGATTGGGTTAGAGTTGACTATACTCCAAATAATTTATTTGACAGTGACTCCATAAGAAGAAAAAGTATGAAAAAGCATATATAGAAAAAAAATGCAAAGTCTGTTTGGAAACAGCCAAGATATGTGGATCCTAAAGAATGAGGAGTTGGAAATGATTCCACCACTTATGGGTAACAGGTCTGTTCGAAAAAACACGATTCAAAACACAGTTTACGGAAAGTAGAATGGTGGTTGCCAGGGGCTAGGGGGAAAGGAGAAATAGGGAGTTATTGTTTAATGGATTTAGAGTTTCAGTTTTACAAGATGAGAAGAGTTTTGGAGATCAGTAGTAGAGATGGTAGTACAACATTATGAATGCATTTAATTCCACTGAATTGTACACATAAAAATGGTTAAAACAGTAAATTTTATGTTATGTGTATTTTACCACAATAAAAAACACTGGAAGCAAAAAGACAACTTAATTTTTTTTCTTCCCCGATGGTCTCTTTAAACATTTTTCGTGTGAGGTAATCTTCCTCCAGTCTTTATTGATATCTCTTACAGAGCTCATGGGTGTCTGTTCACTTTCAGAGAGTCCCATGGTCACTTTAGGTGGCAAATACAATCTCGATTCAGTGATTATAATGTCCAGCTGCAATATAGTAATCAAAACTCCAAATTTTAGTCAGCATTAAAACTTCTCTGTAGCTCAGGCTTAATTCAGTTTGGACATATAAAGCTATTCCTTTTTTTTTTTTAAAGCCTGGTGCTTCTATTATAGGTCTATTTTTATGCTGTTGATCAGGCTGAAGGGTTTAAGAGACATGGAACTGGTCCTACTTTATATTCTTTGTAGATCTAGTAATTGGAAGAGGACATCTCTGTCACCCTCACTCTGGTGTCCCAATATCTGTTCTCTTTGGTACCTTATGTAAATTTGAGGAAAGTTCTATTATAAGATCCTGTGACAACGTACGGCCATGTTTGGCCAGAAGGTTGGGAAAGAGAAAGGATACTGTGGCTATGGCTCAGCTGGTTGGTCCAGGACTGCTGGAGAATTAAATGTCGTGACACAGTTGTATTAATGACCCAGAGTATGAGAGATGCGAGTAGCTCCAAATTGGATTTCATTGCAATCATTTTGTTAATGTTATTATTACTTAGGATTTATTGAGCACCTACCAACCACTAGCATTTTTGAGGTGTTTTGCATGTACTTTTTAATTTCTGAGTGAATACAACCACACAGAGATAGGTGCGAGCACGACTTTTCAGGTGAGGTAACCAAGTGACATAAAGATGGAGTTACTTACCTAAGGCCACACAATTAAGTAATAAAGCTGAAGTTTCTATTTTATGTCATCTGAAAGTAATAGAACATCAAGATGGCTTCATTATCCCCAACTAATGTTTTTTTTTTTTTTTACAAAGAGGCCCAATGCTCTGTTATGCCCAGGGATCAAGAGTTGAAAAGCACTACTAATTGCCTTTTGTTTTATTCCTGCTAGTAGACTTCAGCTCAGGACTGACGCTCCATTTACCATTTTTCTTCCTCTGGCATTACCAATCGCCTTTCTTTCCACCTTGAGACTTATCTTTCAGACTAAGCAGCATTTAAAAAAAAAAACACCCACCACCCTCACTTTGTGTAAGCATGATCTGTATACTAACACAAACCAAAAATTTTTAAGAGTACTCTATTAGCCAAAGATGAGTGAAGGTATCTTAAGTGGAAGATAATCAAGGTAGGGAAACCTGTGTCTCCTAGTTCAGATTTCTCTTGTCCTGTCATACTTATGTATCATTTAATGTACCATGATTTCATGTAAGAAATCTATTGCTATTCAACCAACTACTCAAATTAACTAACACTCTCTATTGTCTCTGTAAAGTAAGCCAACTGATGCCCAAGGCATACTCATGACTCAGGGCTAGTAGGCCTATTATAGTCCCACTCACCATGGAGATGCATGTTTACCAGGAATGATTTTTGTTTGTTATGATACCAGTTTACAGTGCTTGGTGTGGTCTGGTCATCATCAAATTAACTGTGGGAGAACCAATGATAAAAAATGGGAAATAATTAGACAAAAATCCAGATGCACTCCAGATCCAGAATGACTCCTAAGTGTCTGAGTTCTCTTTGTACTTAAGATAAAAAAAAAAGCCAAAACAACAGGATAATCATTTATTCATGAAAGATATCAGGAGACTTTCATCAGTGCACTCTTATTCAAAGGAAATATCTTGGGCTTCTATCACAAAATTGGTATATAGGTGCTCAGTCTCTGAGGAGGTCCCATTTTACTTTGAAGAACAAGGACTGAGAATATGAACTGCCCCCCAGCATACGCACACAAAGGTAAAGTTGGATCCCTAGACTAGGGTACCCCTGTGTCCCATAAAGGATCCAAACCACCAAAAGAACCAGCATCCTGCTGTGACTCCGCATGAAAACAACACAATGATGTTAGAACCAGACTTTGTAGTTCTCTATGTGGACAGATTCTGGAAAAATAATAGATACCTTGGACTGAGTAAACTCTTTTTCTTGGTTAATGTTAGCTAAAGCCTTCAAAAAGGAGGAATTGGCTATACTGCTAATAAGGACATGTGAGGTTTTAAGCAATCAATTTGAAAAATAGAAGAGGTATGACCTTATTTACATCCCAACCTATTGAAAAAGGTCATAAACATTAAATTCCATCTTGGGAAATGTTGTTAGATTGAATATAAAATGATCTAGTTATCTTTCCAGGATAAGAAATAAACTTATATAATACTAAATAAATATTTAATTTAAGTGTCAAAATCCAAATTTAGAGAAACCATGATTTGTATAAAAAGGCATTATAATATCTCCATTTAATTTAAGGTTATTCGCTTGCTTTTGGTTCATCCAATAATTTCACTTATAGTGACATATCCTAGAAAAGTTCTTTATAGTTTTTTTACATTAACTTCACTGTTTTGATATTATAGTTGGACCAATATTTGCACTCAATTCCATCCCAGTTAGTTGTTTTTTGCATCACAAAAATCATGTGAATTTGCAATTAAAACAACTGAAGCCAAAGCAGGTATTTATGCCCTTTCCACACTCATGAAAGAGCAGGGCAGGTTTTGGCCTTGGACCAGGGTGTTACTTGTTCATTAATAGTGCAACGAGTACAGATAGATAACAGAAGAATATAAGAAGCTGCATCCTGAGGAGAAGCCAGGTAGACCATGTAAACAGATTTTCAACCCTAAGGTGCCAGACCTAGAAGTATAATTTAGGTATATGGCAGCCAGATGGAACTGAGGGAATGAGATGATATCTAGGAGGTTTGCAGTGGAAAGGGGAGAGTAGAATGGAGAAAAAAAATCTCTGAGAAGCAGTAACTGCATCTTTATAAGACATCCAGGGCCTTACACTGTTTAAGAGGGAGCTTTCACTCATATATTTTCTCATGGCCTGAAAGGCAGTGGGTAATTGATTAGCTAAAGACATATTTTTCAGTATTCACTGGGTTTGTGTACACTCTTCTAACTTTGTGAAAACACCACTGGGCTTGTGTGAGGTGGGGAAGGGTATTGTAGCATGGTGTGGGTAGGTTCTCAGAAGGGGTTATGTCCAAATCACCATAAATGTTGTCAATCAGTTCCTGAACTCTAGAGAGGCAAGTCCAGAGAAGCATCTGACAGATTCTACCTCTGAGCAAATTGGCAACACTAAAACCATTTTTCTTCACAGTCACAATTTTTTCACATTTAACTATTATTATTATACAAACAAGCCAATAATGAGTACATTAGAATATGGCAATGTGTGTCCATAAAACACTGCAGACTGTACTGTGGACTAACTACTTATAATCATTTTTTGTGACTTAGAATGTACAAAGAGGAAAAGAAACACAACATTAATGTATTTTAATGGTAATTTTCAGAAATAGAATGAAAAATGGGAAAAAGACGCATTTGGATTTCAGGTCCTAATGTAACAATAGTTTTTTAAGAAATGCCTCCAAATATTTTGTATTTAGCCCAAAACTATGAGAACATTGAAACTTTTCATTCATTGCTCAGTTTTATATATGAGTCTGTTTATTTTAATTTTAATTGAAGTACAGTTGACATATAATGTTATATTAGCTTCAGGTGTACAATATAGCAATTTGGCAATTTTGTGCATTACTCAGTGCTCACCATAGTAAGTGTAGTCACCATCTGTCCCCATACAATATAAAAATAAAAAATAAAAAAATAAAATTCAAAGAATTTAACTTTGAAAGACTAAAGGATCATGGGGAAAAAGCCATGAATTCAATGTGTTGCTTTCCCCTAGCTCTGGAGTTCCACAGTTCTCAGTGATCCGTGAACTTGGTCTTGGCTGGACTTTCTTGCTGATCTTCTGGGGGAGGGGACTGTTGCAGCGATTTTTCAAGTGTCTTTGCCCGAGGCAGAACTGCACCACCCTTGCCAGGGTCCAGGCTAAGTAATCTGCTTGGGTTCGCTCTTGGCAGCTTTTCTTCCCTGATCGCTTTCCGTACAGCTTTGGAGGACAGGAATGAAAACGTTGGCCTCGCAATCTCCAGCCCCATAGGAGCCAAGAGCCCACTCCTCAGTATGCCCTCAGAGAAAAGCAGTCAGTCCCTCCCGTCTCCCTGGTCTCCAGCAGCACTCCAAGCTTACCCAGCCTGTGACTGTGCATTTCTATCTCTGGCGCGCAGCCCCGTTTGAAGTCTCCAAATCTGGCAGATTCCTGCAGCACGCTCCCGTGCTGCTCCTCCCAGAAAAGGAAGGAGAGTGTCTCTCTGGATCTGCCACTTGTGGGGTCCCTGCTCAAAGAGCAGTGGCCCAACTGTGCCTCGGATTATGGTTTAAGGTAACCCTGAGCTGAGAGACCCCTCCTTGGCTCAGCTCCATCTCTGCAGCCAGCTTCCCCAATCTGATATCTGGGAGCTCTGCCACAGTCAGACACCCCTGGTCTTTTTGTGTCCCCATGGGTCCTGAGACCACACTGTGCCTGTGAGGGTTTCACCCCCTGCTTAGCCTCTGGAGTGACGTCCCACAGTGGAGCAGACTTCTAAAAGTTCCGATTTTGTGCTCCACTGCTCTCTCACTTGCCGGGAGCCGGCCCCTCCCCATGTGGTCTCTCTTCCCATCGCTTCAGATTCACTTTTCCGAACATCCTACCTTCTGGAAAGTGGTTGATTTTCTCTTCCTAGAATTGCTGCTCTTCTCTTCAATCTCCTGTTGAATTTGTAGGTGTTCAGAATGGTTTGATAACTATGTGGCTAAACTCCTGGGACCTGATAATAATCAGTCTCCTACTCCTCCGCCATCTTGCCAGAATCTGTCTTTGAATGTTTTTTGAGGCTTTGTGGTCTCTCGTCTTTTGTTCCTATTTCATTTATTCATGATCTTTATTATTTATTCCCTACTATTTGTGGGAAGTTTATTATATTGTTCTTATTTTATTCTTAGGTTGGATGTCTGGCTGATTATTTTTATTTTTATTTTTATTTTTATTAAGATTTCATTTATTTATTTGAGAGAGAGCAGCAGAAGAAGAGGGAGAAGTAGGCTCATGGGGCTCAGTCCCAGGACTTTGGGATCATGACCTGAGCCAAATGCAGATGCTTAAGCAGCTGAGCCACCCAGGTGCCCCTGGCTAATTATTTTTAAATGATTCTTCTTTTCTAATATATATATGTGTGTGTGTCTGTGTGTCTGTGTGTGTGTATATATATATATATATATATATATATATATATATATATATATATATAAAGGCTATAAAAATTGCTCTAAGTACCACTTTAGCTATATCCTCCAGTTTTCATATACATGATTTTGGTCACTTAGTTTAAAATATTTTAGCTTTATTATGATTTTTTCTCTGACTCAAAGTTTATATGAAAAAGTACTTTTAAATTTCCAAATTCATGTAATCTTTCTTTATTCAACTACTATTTGTTACATGAAGTACCAGAGACTTCTGTAGTCACTAGTGATATATCACAAATAAAGAAGAATAAAAACTTTAGGCTCCAGGAGGTAACATTCTAGTGAAGGGAAACAGGTCATAAAATTAATACTTGAGATGGTGTGAAATGATTTAGAGAAAAATTAAGAAGGGTAGAGAAATAAGGAGTGAGTTATGGATAGGTGTTAAAGGCCTCAGTAATAAAATAGTATTTGTAAAATGACCTAAAAGTGATGAAGGAGCGAATGTTCAGATATCTACAGGAAGGATCCTGGCAGAAGAAATAGCAAGTGAAAAGTCTGGGGGTTAAAAGTGAGGCTTAATATGTTAATAGAACAAGGGAGGCCAGTGTATCTGGGGCACACTGAGTAAGGGAGAGGGAAGAAAATGAGATGGGAGAGGCAAAACCAGCTAGAGGGATATATACGTTGCCCCTGTGGGCTATTAAAATGACTATGGATTTGAGCTTTCACTTGTAGCATGATGTGAAGCCACTGGAGAAATCTGAAGAGAGATATGACTCATCCGAATTAGGTTTACTGGTGATCATTCTGGTTGTGGAGTTGAGAATAATCAATATGGATAAAGGGGAAGCAAGAAGAAAAAGAAATGTGTTGACATTTACTCTGTATTAGAATATGGTCGATTTTCATAATGTTCCTCATGTTCTTCCAGAAAACATATTCTTCATTCATTGTATGCAATATTACATGTACTTTCATTAAGTCAAACTTTTCATTGTGTTGTTCAAATGTTCTATATTCTTGCTAAGTTCTTTTCTTTTTTAAGGATTTTATTTATTTGACAGAGAGAGACACAGTGAGAAAGGGAACACAAGCAGGGGGAGTGGGAGAGGGAGAAGCAGGCTCCCCACTGAGCAGGGAGCCTGATGCAGGGCTCTCTCCCAGGACCCTGGGATCATGACCTGTGCCGAAGGCAGACGCTCAACAACTGAGCCACCCAGGCGCCCCTCTTGCTAAGTTCTTATCTGTTTGGTCCATTAGTTACTACAGATATTTGTTAAACTCTCCCAATATGATAGTTTTTGTAACTTCCCACTTAATTATGTCAGTTTGCGCTTTGCAACTGTTTGAGGTTATACTATTAAGCCTATGTGAGTTAAGAATCAGTATTATCTTCTGGAAAATTGAAACTTTTGATTACTATGCTGGATTCTTTTTATCTTCAATAATTCATTGGTCTTAAAGTCTGCTTGGTTTGTTACAAATATATTGACACTACCTTTGTTTTGGTTAGTGTTTGCCTGGTGTATCTTTGTATCATTTGATTTTCAATCTTTCCATATTTTGATAATTGAGATGGTTCTCATGTAATCAACATATGGTTGGATTTCATTTTATTTTGTATATAGTCTGGGAAATCATTGTCTTTCAGGTTGAATTTAGTCTGTTTACATTGTTATATAATTACTGATATACTAGAATTAATTTCTCTTATCTTCACAGATTCATTTTGTACTCTATCCCTTTTGTTAACACTGCTAGTTTTTCTTCTTGTTTATTATAGTTTTCCATTATATTTATGTATAGTACTCTGTATGTCTGTTTCTTTAGATATTTATCTTAGCTAATTAATTAATTAATCTATATTTTAAATTTTTTTAGAGTGAGAGAGAGCACATGTGAGAGCGGCAGGGGGGTTGGTTTAGATGGGTGGGGTGTGGGGCTCCACACCTAGCACGGAGCTTGACACAGGGCTTGATCTCAAGACACTAAGATCATGACCTGAGCCAAAATCAAGAGTCAGAGGCTTAACTGACTGAGTTACCCAGGCACCCTCCACCCCCAACCCTGCTAAATATATGCGTACTTTATTTAATTTCTTTAAAATTTTCTAATGCTCTGTCTCCCTAAACTTCTTTCCAGAGAGTTCTTTTAGATATATCTTTCATTTATTTCTTCTCTCTTCAGCTAATTTGCTATTTAACCAACTCTCAAAATTTTAGCTTTAATTATTATGGCTTAACTTTCTACAAATTGTTTAGATTTTATTTCAGATCTGCATTTTTTATTGTTTATTTTTGCTTAAAATTTTAGATCTCTATTTCTTGTTTTGAAATATATAACCATGGTTATTTTATATTCTGGTTCTGATGATTCCAACATTGGAATTCTTTGCACAACAGATTTTGCCTCTTAGTTATGGTAACTGGGTTCTTGTGGCTTTGGTATTTTTTTTTCCTGTGATTTCATGTTCCTTAGATTGTTATCTGTGGTAGTGATTTGAGGACTGGGTTATAGTTGTTTTCCTAAAGAACAATTTGTTTAATTCTGTCAGTTGTCTAGGGGTCCAGAGAACTTATTTTAAACACTCCTCTTGAGGTTTTTGGTTATGTGAATTTGGGCTACAAATGTGCATGAGGACTGCTTGTGTTTAAATATTGTTAGTGGAGATTGTATTCCCCTGCATACAAGGTGAATGTCAAGTCAGGCATGTTTTCTTATTACCCCCTTGGTGTACCAGGTGTATTTCTCATTTCCATTATATGGAAGGTCTATCCCTTCTGGATCCTAGCTTCAACCTGGGAGTTGTATTAGACTTGGGCAAGCCCTAGGCTCATGCTGCTGTTCCTGTGCCTTTCATAGCAGCAGAGAATGCTCTGCTCAAGGTCACCAAAGTCTACAGATGCCCTGAGGATAAAACCTACCTTTATTCCTCTTTTACATTGTGGGATTTTTGTTTTCTTTTCTTTTTTGTAATTTGTCCATTCTTTGTTTCTTGCCAGGTCAGTGGTAACACTTAAAAACAGGTTTATATTTTATGAAACTTTTTATTATTTTCCTTAGAAGTGATGTTCAATGTCTCAAGTCTCTGCTATACTGCTTGAAATAAAAGCCACTTCACACACTCTTTCCTTCCCTTCATATGTTATATTGTCCTCTTTTATGTGTTTGGCCTATGCGACTATGAAGTATATTGTTTCACCTTGACCCTTTCCCAAAAGATTATGTGCTGTAAGAAAGAGGTAAATATAATAATGAGTTAATCCTGATAATATGATAATTATTGGTAAAAATTGGAGTAAACAATATTGTAGTATGTCTCAGGAAAATATCCAATTATATCATCACTCAAGTCTACTAGAAATCAGCGAAATATAAACCACAGTTATTAGTATATAATGTGGACAACCATTTTCCAAATTGGTAGTCTGAAAGCTAGAGGTAAAAACCGCTCGATTTAATCTCTATTTTAATGATGTGTTTCTTCACACATTCTCCAGCAATACTAGGAAATTGGACAGGTGCTAAGACAGAGAGATGGATAAAGCATAATCTCTGAACTTCCCTCTCATTTCTCCCTTGTCATTGATTTCCATTCTGGAAGCAATGGAATGGATACCTAAAAGCTTATGGAATTTGATCATAAATAATCAGAATCTTTTATAAAATACTAAAAATGTAAGCTCTTCCACAAGAGAAATGTATTTGCTATTAAAAGCTTGGATCAAAAAAGCAAGACATTATATCTATATTCAAGGAGCTCACTGGGTGGTATTTTAACCTGACCAACAAAAACATAAATTATTTTGGTACAATTAATAGAGATTTATAGAAAGCATTATGAGATCACACAGGACGAACTCTGATCTAGTATCATGGCGCTGAGGTGTTGAGCCATAATGGACTTCATAGTAAAAGGGAGATTAGGTAGGGGAGAAACAGCTGATGCTCACCAAACGATCCCATCTATATTTTACAACTTGCTTTGCAGTTAGGTTCGGCCATGTAATGAGTTCTGGCCAATGGATAACAAGCGAAAGTAGCATAAGTCACTTAGCTATGATAGTCAAGAATGGGAGTGCATCATCCATTCTGCTCTGCCTGCTACATAACCTCGGAAACTGTGTGTTCTAGATGGTATGGCAACAACGTAGAGAAATGACCAGTCTTCATTAGACTTCACAAAAGTCAGAAAACACATCAATTGTGTTTAGTTGTGAGATGTTCTGACTATAGCTTCAGGCAATGTTAATTACCTAAATTAATATAGTAAAGTCTAGTTTGAGATCGCCCAAAACAGACCCCAAGAGTGGGATTTGAAAACAAGTTGTTTATTTGGGAACTGACACGAGTACACATTAGTGAGGAAGTAAGACAGTGAAGAGATGATAGTGAATAAAAAGATATTTTTTCATGCAGGTGCTGTGGGGAACTTGACCTTGATCGTGCTGGGGAATTCTGAGGGACAGTGTAGAATATACACCTCAGAGTTATTTCTAAGTGATTCCTAAGGGACGAGGGAGTGGGAGTTTTTATACATCAGCTCCTGTTGGTCATCGGTGGAGGGTTTTTCCTGGAAAGTGTTGATTCTCCAGCACTTTTTGCCTGCCTGTCATACAGGTGAGAAAATGGGCCTTTGTGGCCAGAGAATATTATCAATCCAAGAAATGCAGGTGGGCACAGCATGGTTTCACTTGTATAAAGGCACAATACAACATGACATACCCTGCAACTATAAATTGTTGCTGGCTTTTGAAGCGTAATGTGAAAGGCTGGATGGCATAACATAGGGCTGAAGAGATAATATGGCATCTAGTTATGAGGGCTCTTGTTGGCCATATTAGGAAACTTTATCTTTTGTACAGTCAGTGGCAGGAAGCTGTGGATGGATTATTAAGTACAGGAGTGATGAGGTCAGATTTGTACTCTAGACTGGTCACTCTAGAGGTTATTTGGAAGATGGAATTGAAGTGGACCAATTCAGTGATTGTTAACAGCTCTCCAGTGATGAGACCACAAGACTTGAAACTATGAGAGTGACAATAGAGACAAACTGGGAAAAAGCTAATTTTTAGAAATCAGTATATACTACATATATTATTAGTTTTTCTTTAAGATTTTATTTATCGATTTGAGACAGAGTGAATAGAAGCACAAGGGGGTGGAAGAACAGAAGGAGAAGCAGACTCCCTGCTGGACGTGGGGCTTGATTCTGGGACCCCAAGAATCATGACCTGAGCCGAAGGCAGACTCTTGACTAAGTCACTCAGGCGCCCCTAGTTTTTTACATAATAAGTCACTTAATGCAACAACCATATCAATAGGAATTATTATTATATCCATTTTTAGGAAACTATGGCTGAGAAAGTTTAAGAGCATACTTTGCTGAATATTAGAGTTAAGAGGTAGATAAGCTTGGGGTGCCTGGGTGGCTCAGTCATTAAGGGTCTGCCTTCAGCTCAGGTTATGATCCCAGGGTCCTGAGATTGAGCCCGCATCCCGCTCCCTGCTCCGCGGGAAGCCTGCTTCTCCCTCTCCCCCTGCTTATATCCCCTCTCTCACACTCTCTCTCTCTCTCTCTCTCTCTCTCTCTCTCTCTCTCTCTCTCTCTGTCAAATAAATAAATAAAGTCTTTTTTAAAAAAAAAGAGGTAGATGAGCTTGGACACAAATCCAGGATATATTGCTTCAGAGTCTAGTTGGTTTTTTTTTAAAGATTATTTATTTATTTATTTGACAGAGAGAGAGACAGCGAGAGAGGGAATACAAGCAGGTGGAGTGGGTGAGGAAGAAGCAGGCTTCCCGCTGAGTGGGGAGCCCAGTCAGAGTCTACAGTCTTAACAAGTCCAATACCAGCAGTTAGTCAAAAGAATGGATTCGTTAACATGATTTGGCAAAGTGAACAAACTGGCGATTTCTAAGGGAGAGCAAAGTGTGAAGAATGACTCCAACATTTTTACCATTGCTAAAAGGTAAGATACACATTAATAAGCAATTTTTTAAAAGAGAAAATTCTTTATTGCATAAAATACTACTAAGAGGCATTTATTTTAACAACAGCAAAAAAAAAAGTGTTCGAAGTTTATTTTATCACTGCAGTTAAAATAAATGAACCCTGAATTGCACTAACTTCTTCCAAGAAACTGGTACACACATTTGTGGCCAAAGAGCTAAAATATGAAATAGCTCAATTGCAGAGAGTATAGTATTTTGTTTACTAGCAATTTGGCAGAAAGAGTCTGCTGGCCTAGGAATAAATGGCCCCTGCGGGAGGAGGGGCCAATTTTTGTCATGATGTGAAAAGCAAACCTAACCATGGATAAATAGTAGCCTTATTTATGGTGGTCATTTTACATAGATTTAAATTTTCAAACATTTCTCTTAGAGACAAAGTTGTGCTCTGCTTCAAGTACTCTTTCTCTAACGAAGGTTGAGATTACGTGGAAAATGAGCTCGAATGTTACTTTTGGTGGTACTGACAGCCAAATAATCACCATGAGTGTTGTGGTTCTACTGTATACACTGAGGGTGATCTTCATTAACTCTTCATTTGAAAGTACCTTTCCCGAGATCAAAGCTTTAGAAATATATTTCACATGCTAGGTAAGTGCTGTAGGTGAAATGTGTTAAATATTGTTAGGAGCTGTAGTGTCTTGGAAGAGGATGCTTAGATTTGACAATATTCTTATTGAAATGATCTTGGTATCATGATTTTTTATTGTGATTTAAAAACAGATAACATGAATTTTACCATCTTAACCATTCTTTGAGTAGAGTTCAGTGGTGTGAAACCGATCTCCAGAACTTTTCATCTTGCAAATCTGAAATTCTGTACCCATTACACAATGATTCCCCTTGTCCACCTCTCCTCAGTCCCTGGTGACCACCCCCTTACTTTCTGCTGCCCTGAATTTGACTGCTTTAGATACTTCATATAAGTGAAATCACACAGTATGTATGCTTTTGTAACTGGATTAATTCCCTAAGCATTATGTCCTCAAACTTCATCCATGTTGTAATATGTGACAAGATTTCCTTCCCTTTTAAGACTAATATTTCACTGTATGTGTATACTACATTTTATTTGGTTTTTCATTTGTCCAGGGTCCCTTAGGTTGCTTCCACCTCTCAGCTCTTGTGAATAATGCTGCAATGAGCTTGCAGGTGCAACTGTCTTTTTGATATCCTGCTATCAGTTTTTTGGATATGGGATTGCTAGATTGTGGTGTAGTTCTATTGCTAATGTTTTGAGGAGCCTCCATGCTGTGTTCCATAGCAGTCGCACCATTTTACATTCTCACAACAGTGCACAAGGCTTCCAGTGTCCACATGCTTGCCCACCCTTGTTCTTTTCTTCTTTCTTTCTTTTTTTTTTGAAAGTAGCCATCCTAATGGATGTGAGGTGATAGATCATTGTGGTTTCACATTGCATTTCTTTGATGATGAGTGATGTTCAACATTTTTTCATATGCTTTTTGGCGTTTATATATCATCTTTGGAAAAATGTCTATTAAAGGTCCTTTGTCATTTGTTAATTGGTTTATTGTTGTTGTCAAGTTGCAGGAGTTTTTTAAAAATATATATTCTAGCTATCAATCCTATATCAGATATATGGTTTGTTATTATTTTCTCCCATTTTGGTAGGTTGCCTCCTTACTTGGTTGAGTGTTTCTTTTGATATACAAATATTTTCAAGTTGGACATAGTCCCATTTGTCTATTTATTTGCCTTTGTTTGGTCTTTTGGTGTCATATCCAAGAAATCATTACAAGTCTAATGTCAGGAAGTTTTTCTCCTACTTTTTCCTTCTAGGAGTTTTATAGATCTAAATCTAACATTTACGTCTTTAATCTATTTTTAAAAATGATTTATTTATTTATTTGAGAGACGGAGACAGGGAGAGAGAGCACAAACAGGGGGGAGGGGGAAAGAATCCCAAGCAGACTCCCCAGTGAGCTCAGAGCCTGACATGACGCTATATCTCAAGACCCTGAGATCATGATCTGAGCTGAAATCAAGAGTCAGACGCTTAACTGACTGAGCCACACAGGCACCCCTCTTTAATTCACTTTGATTCAATTTTTATATATGGTGTAAGATAAGGGTCCATTTTCCTTTTTTTTCTCATGTGGATATCCAGTTTTTCCAGCACCATTTGTTGAAGAGTGTCTTTTCCCTATTGTATGGTCTTGGCACTCTTTTTTTTTTTTAAGATTTTATTTATTTATTTGACAGAGAGAGAGAGAGATTACAAGTAGGCAGAGAGGCAGGCAGAGAGACAGGGAGAGGAGGAAGCAGGCTCCCTGCTGAGCAGAGAGCCCGATGCGGGGCTTGATCCCAGGACCCTGAGATCATGACCTGAGCCAAAGGCAGAGGCGTTAACCCACTGAGCTACCCAGGCGCCCCAAGGTCTTGGCACTCTTGCTTAAGATCAGATGACCATATATGTGAGGATTTTTTTCTGGGATCTCTGTTCTATTCCATTGGTGTATTTGTCTGCCTTTTTTACCAGCACCATACTTTTTTTTTTCATTTTTTGAATTTAAATTAAATTAGTTAACATATAATGTATTATTGGTTTCAGGAGTACAGGTCTCTAATTCCACGTCATTGCAAATGACAAGATTTCATTTTTTGATGAGTGAGTAATCGTCCATTTATATATATATATATATATATATATATATA
>LNAC01000391.1:1711281-1915015 GCA_002007465.1 Ailurus styani | reverse complement strand
TATATATATATATATATATATATATATATATATATATATACCATACCTTCTTTATCCATTCATCTATTGATGGACATCTGGGCTCTTTCCATAGTTTGGCTATTGTGGACATTGCTGCTACAAACATTCAGGTGCACGTGCCCCTTTGGATCACTGCATTGTATCTTCAGGGTAAATACCCAGTAGAGCAATTGCTGGGTCATAGGATAGCTCTATTTTCAACTTTTTGAGGAACCTCCATACTGTTTTCCAGAGTGGCTGCACCAGCTTGCATTCCCACCAACAGTCTAGGAGGGTTCCCCTTTCTCCGCATCCTCACTAACATCTGTCATTTCCTGACTTGTGAATTTTAGCTATTCTGACTGGTGTGAGGTGATATCTCATTGAGGTTTTTGATTTGTATTTCCCTGATGCTGAGTGATGTTGAACATTTTTCATGTGTCTGTTGGCTATTTGGATGTCTTTTTAGGAGAAATGTCTTTCATGTCTTCTGCCCATTTCTTGATTGGATTATTTGTTCTTTGGGGATTGAGTTTGGTAAGTTCTTTATACATTTTGGATACTAGCCCTTTATCTGATATGTCATTTGCAAATATCTCCCCCCATTCTGTCAGTTGTCTTTTGGTTTTGTCGACTGCTTCCTTTGCTGTGCAAAAGCTTTTTATCTTGACGAAGTCCCAATAGATCATTTTTGCCTTTGTTTCCCTTGCCTTTGGATACATGTCTAGCAAGAAGTTGCTATGGCTGAGGTCAAAGAGGTTGCTGTCTGTGTTCTCCTCTAGGATTTTGATGGATCCATCCTAGAGATGGATCCTCAAGGATTTTGGTGGATTCTCATTTGGGTATTTCCTCCATTTTGAGTCTATTTTTGTGTACGGTGTAAGGAAATGGTCCGGTTTCATTCTTCTGCATGTGGCTGTCCAATTTTCCCAACATCATTTGTTGAAGAGGCTGTCTTTTTTCCATTGGACATTCTTTCCTTTTTTTAAGATAAGTTGACCATATTGTTGAGAGTCCATTTCTGACCTCTCTATTCTGTTCCATGGAACTACGTGTCTGTTTTTGTGCCAGTACTGTACTGTCTTGATGATCACAGCTTTGTAATAGAGCTTGAAGTCCGGCATTGTGATGCCACCAGTTTTGGTTTTCTTTTTCAACATTCCTTTGGCTATTCGGCGTCTTTTCTGGTTCCATACAAATTTTAGGATTATTTGTTCCAGTTCTGTGAAAAAAGTTGATGGTATTTTGATAAATATTGCATTGAATTTATAGATTGCTCTATGTAGCATAGACATTTTAACAATATTTGTTCTTCCAATCCATGAGCATGGAATATTTTTCCATTTCTTTGTGTCTTCCTCAATTTCTTTCATGAGTGTTCTGTAGTTTTCTGAGTACAGATCCTTTGCCTCTTTGGTTAGGTTTATTCCTAGACCACACCGTTTTTATTACTGTAGCTTTGTAATATGTTTTGAAATCAGGAAGTATAATGCTTCTTTTTTCTTCTTTCTTAAGATTGTTTTGAAGGTCTAGGGTCCTTTGAGATCCCCTATGAATTTTAGGATTTTTTTCTCTATCTGCAAAAAATGCTGTTGAGATTTTGATAGAGACTGCATTGAATTTGTAAAGTCACTTTGGATAATATGGACATCTTAAAAATATTAAATCTTCCAATCCATGAACACAGGATGTCTTTCCATTTATTTGTGTCTTCTTTAATTCCTTGTAGCAGGGATTTATAGTTTTTAGTGTGGGAGCCTTTCATCTCCTCAGTTAGGTTTATTCCTAAGTGTTTCTTTCATTCTTTTATATGCTATTGTAAGTTAAATTGCTTTTTTAATTTCCTTTCCAAATTGTTCTTTGTTAGTGTATAGAAATGCAACTCATCTCTGTGTGTTGGTTTTGTATCCTGCAACGTTGCTGAATTTTTTTATTCTAACAGCTTTTTTGTGTGTGTGTGGAATCTTTAGGGTTTTCATAGAATCATAGTGTTTTCATATCATCTGTGAAAAATAGATATAATAGTTTTGAAATGCCTGTCAGGGGGCCTGACACCACGCATTAGCTATAAAATTGTACTTTAATCAATTGACAATGAATTTTTTTCTATTGCTCTGTCGAGGGAAAGAAGTACATTGAGCTTTAATTTCAATGAGTCAGAAGAACTGACATCAGTCTATATCCAAATAGAAATGAAGTGTCATTTTTATGTACCTATTCTAATTACATTTCTATTTACTGATGCTTTTGCATCAATAGAGGTAAAGTTTAAGTTCTCTATCCCCCAAAGATTATTTTTATAGCACTGTACATAGATTAGTATGTAGTATGGAGGGAAATGTCATCACTGCCTCCGAAAGGTGTTTTTTTAAAGACTTTACAACTGAGGGCGCCTAGGTGCCTCAGTGGGTTAAAGCCTCTGCTTTCTGCTCAGGTCATGATCTCAGGGTCCTGGGATCGAGGCCCGCAACGGGCTCCCTGCTCAGCGGGGAGCCTGCTTCCCCACCTCTCCTTCTGCCTGCCTCTCTGCCTCCTTGTGATCTCTCTCCCTCTGTGAAATAAATAAATAAAATCTTAAAAAAAAGACTTTACAAATGAGATTAATAGTCAACCAAGAGCAATGTCATCTCACATTTGGGAAAAAAAGCTTTGTCAATACTATTCCTTTCATCCCCACAATACTGTCACAGAAATGGCTATTGTCATTTCCTTTTCCCAAGTTAATTTAAAATATTTATTAAATTTTAATTATTCATTTAAGATTATTTTTTATTTCCTAGTCTTTTCTACTTATAAAACAATTAAAAATACTCCTAGCTTGTGAATCTTTTTGAAACTCCCACCAATAGGAAATTGAATCATTAGTTTCATGTAAGTCTTAGGAAACCATTATAATCTATCCAGAAAATAATCTACTGATGATAGAAATAAGCACATAAGTAACCATTTGCAGATTATGAGCCAACTATCCATTGAATTCCACAAGCGCTCAACAAAGAAACACCTGCTTGAAAAGCACAGCAGAGAAATAGGCAGCAGGTGCCATCCTCTTGGGATTCGCTTGGAGTAAAACCATCTCTGGTTCCATCAAGGCCGTAAGACAATGTTCATTCTTGTAGCTGTGGTTGTTCTGTTCCCTAAAAATGCAGAGTTACATTTATAGTTTATTTATAAATGGATAGAAAATATCCCCACATTTCCAAACTGACACATTCTGAATACTTCTCAGTCTTTCAAACTTGTTAAAATTGTTGATTATTGACTTACTGGCTGACTGATCGCTTGTGAAATTTTACTTTTTTTTTCAGTCATGGAAGCTACTTTATTTTGGAAACTCATAATAAAAATAAGGTAATATTCACTGAATTATATGATTTAAATTCAAAATGACCATTTTAAGCTATGACTCTTCCACTAACTACCTGTAAGATCTCGAGTCAGGGAGTTAGCCTCACAGTTCTGTTTCTTATTTGCAAAGTAGGGTTGCTCTGATTACTAAGTGCATATAGTCCAAGGTATAATTGCTGAATGTATGTTAGCTGCTCTTTCATGCTAAAATACCTTATAGGAGTGCCTGGGTAGTTCAGCTGGTTAAGTGTGCCTTCGGCTCATGTCATGGTCCCAGACATGGTCCCATGTCTCCATGCTCAGTGGGGAGACAGCTTCTCCCTCTCCCTCCTTCTCCCCCCAGCTGCCCCCTGGTTCTCTCTCTCTCTCTCTCTCTCTCTCTCTCTCTCTCTCTCACACACACACAAATAAATAAATAAAATATTTTAAAAACATCAAATAAAATATCTTAGAAATACCAAGATAGAGTAAGTGAATTTGAAGGATTCATTAATGATCATCTATTCCCAATCCTATATTTAACTGGTGAGAAAATTGGGTGAATTGCTGTTGATTAAAAAATTAGTTAGTGGCAGAACTAAGGTTTGGATCTAGATTTCTTAACTGATGCTCTAATTTTCATGAACATTTCTTAATTCTAGTTCTTAGAAAGAACACTTCCTAGTTAAAAAAAGGAAAGGAAACAGTTAAAACCAGTTGCTGAATACTCATGGCAATTTCTAGTTGTAATAGCACTTTCATGAATAAAGAATCCAATAAATAAATATTATAGTAACTCCGGATGTTCAATGTAGAACAAGATAAAGTGGCCAGATGGTTCATTTCAATGTAAAAATATTTTTCTTGCCTAATTTAAGGCTCTTCAAAAATCTAAAAGAAAGCATTTTTTTCTCTAAGTTAGGAGGAGAAAAACCAGAACAGCAAAAGTGCAACTGTTGAGAGTGGCAAGGATTGGGTTGGGATAAAGTTGAACTCACCATCTCACAAAATTTTATTTTGTAACAATAAGGGAATAGATCCATCCTGATTTTTCTATGGAGAGAGTAAACTCCAGCAGAATAAAAAGAGGGAATTTCAAATTATTTTGAAAAGTAATGCTTTCTGTATTGCTATCACAAGTATACAATGCTATGTTGATAAGAATTCGATATTAAACTAGTTGTCATTCATAATTCTGAGCATATTACACATGCTTAATTTACCTTTAGAGTTATCCTATGAGGTATGTACCATCTCCACTTTTGGTTGAAAAAATTGAGGCTCAATGTAGTTGTTTATTGGAATGAGAGAATCACAGTTTTATTCTGGGTTTCTTTAAAAAAAATATTGGTTTCTAATTCTGTGAGGTTGCTATGCCTTATTTAGGACACAGTATATATATAGTCCAGAAGAAGCCCCACACTCACTGCCACTGGCTGGGCTGGGGATGAGAGCAGAACTAGGGATGCTGTTCAGCCAGTAAGAACCAATTCAGCTAAAATGATTGTTAACATTTGGCAATACTCCTGCACCACTTGGTGACGGCTGTTGCCATGAATTTCCATGTGGATCTCCCACCTGCTTCGCCAGCCTGCCTGACACCTCCTCCCCTGGGAATTTTTAGATTTCCCCACAGTCCAGTAGGCAGGAAGCATAGGTGGTGTAGCAGAAAGTTACTCTACCGTGCCCAGGGCTTTGCCCAGCAGCAGAGTGAGGGATAGTGAACTACCCACCTCCTGCTTTGTCATCCCATTGGCCAAAACCTACCTGGAAGCCAGAGAACAAGGGAGTTTAGGATATGCAGTCTGTTGAGGCCAGCGTCCTGGGGCTCAGAACCGAGCAGGGTACAGGTGAGAATGGATTTGGTCGGGCCAATGGAATCTAAGCAGCATGGCAGTGGGATGGGAGATCATAACAGAAATTAAAATGAGCTCTAAAGCAGTAGATGAATCTGTAGTTCTGGCACAGCTGAGTTTATGGCCCTATATTCATGTCTGATATAGAAGCCCTGTATTAAGAGGAGGAAAAAGGATTTGGGTTTCAACTCTTTCCAGGGCTAGTAGGTTTATGCTGCTGTTGTTTCCTCTTCTGATCTAGAGGTTTCTGAAATACCCCTGGAGAGGTTATAGGGGTTATAGATTCTAGAGGATTCTATGTAGATGCAGGGCCCTGAATTTGCCCATCATCCTCCAGCTATTGGAAAATGTCAACTCTTACCTCAAATTTACTAATAGTCACCTTGTTGACGTGGGAATATCTGCTGAAGAGATGCACTTATGATAATAATCTTTGAAGTTAGACTATGGGGCTACTGGCTTTGCAGAACCCTGGAAGAATGAGACATGGATATTTTCTTAAGGAGACCTATGTAGGGGGAAAAAAAAGGAGACCTATTTAGGAAGATCTTACTTTCTCTTGACAAATAAGTAATGTGAATATGCTCTTATTTAGTTTTGTTCAAGAGACAAAATATCTAGTATTTATAAACATCTGCTAAATAGAAACATAAAGATTTTCATGTTAAGTCTTCTAAGAGGACTTTGCAAGTGTGATTACAGAAGAGCAATAATATAAAAGCCTGAGTATAAAAGAGCAGGAATTTGAATGTTTGGCAATTCGGACAGAAATTTACTTGCATTAGAGTATCACAGAAAGCTGTGTATGATGAAAGAACCCAGAGTCTAGTGAGAAGTCGTGTAACTGTGTGTGATACCCCCAAATGAACTGTGTTATCATGGTATTTCCATTAAGTTCTATATAGTTGGTTAATGAATCTGGAAATTACACTATTTCCATGTATTAGTTTTCTGGGACTGCTATAACAAAATTCTACAAACTGGGTGGCTGAAACAACAGAACTATATATTTTCACAGTTTTGGATGGTAGAACCATTTAAGGTGTAGGTGGGTTTGGTTTCCTCTGAGGCTCTATCCTTGGTTTGCAGATGGCCGCCTTCCTGCTCTGCCCTCACATGGTCGTCCTTCTGTCTGTTAATTGTGTCCTAATTTCTTTTTCTTTGAGTGACACCAGCTATATTGAATTATGGCCCACCGTAACGACCACACTTTAACTTAATTATCTTTTAAAGACCCTATCTCTAAATAGTCTCCAAATACAGTCATGTTCTGAATTACTGGGGGTTAGAACCTCAACATAAGAATTTGGGAGGGACTCATTTCAGTCATCAATACTCTGTGAGGTCTCTTTACACTGATCCATAACCCTCTTGCTGTGCTGTACTTAAATACGTGCTGTGTGCAATATGTATTGACCCATTTTAGTTGGATGTCTATGCAATATCCATTTATCTCCTCCCCTTCTTCAAACTACCAAGATATTCCCTTAGGTATCCACCTGTTAATGGCAGTTACTCAGTATATTCCATTCTCTTTATTTTTTTTAAAGAGTTTATTTATTTGAGAGAGAGAGAGAGAGAGAGAGAGAGAGAGAGAGCATAAGCTGGGGGAGGAGCAGAGGGACAAGCAGACTCTGTGCTGACTATGGAGCCCAACTTGGGGTTCCATCCCAGGACCCAGAGATCATGACCTGAACTGAAATAGACACTTAACTAAATGAGCCACCCAGATGCCCCCCACTTCTCTTTAGATTAGTTGGTATACTCCATTCTCTTTGGCCAGTCCCTGGTGCAGTGCTAGACATATGATCTATGCCAGCCCAGTTACTATAAACCTGTAGGTTTCTTTCTTTTACTGTGGCAGGTATTTTTTCTTCTGAATATGGACAAGAAAGCGTGTAATCTTTGGAGTTGTTGGCAGCCATCTTGTGACCATGGAGGGGAGCCAGGTCTAAGATGATGCTGTAGAGGAGAGAGATGAAAAGGATCAAGTCTCTTATAGACCCCATTGATCTTTTTAATCAAACCATCCTTGAAATTCACTCCACATCTGTACTTTCTCGCTATGTAAACCAATAACTTACCTTTATTGTGTGGGCTATATTCAGCTCGTCTTTTGTAGCTGAATACATTCTGATACAAGGCACTGATACTTTGTGTTTTTCCATCTTTCAGAGACAACCTTCCATCAAATCAATAAATATTTATTGTTCATCTACTATATATGTGCCAGTCACTCTACTAGATGCAAGAGAGAGATTATTATACACATCAGTTAACCCTTGCTTTCTTAGCTTGCAGTCTACTACAGGAGATAACCTTTCATTAAATAATCACACAAATAAATGCACAACTGCAACCTTTCTTGGGCACAATAAAAGAAATACACCCAAGGTTGTAAAAGACTATAAGAGGAAGGGCTCACTTAGAACTTGTTCCAGTTAAGGTTTCGCTAAGGAGGGAACATTTACCCCATAATTTGGAAGAAAAGTACCAGCTATTTAGGTGACAGAAAGGAAAACATGGATGAAGTCTCTGAATAGGAAGGAAGATGGTACAGCATTTAAGGGACTAAATGAATGCCAGGGTGGGTGGCTTACATAGATTAAGTGGGAAGAGGGTATAGCATTGTACTCTTTTAAAACAATACTTGCTGCAGAATCTGAGATTTTTTTTTCCCAAATTTTTATTAAATAAACCCTAATTGTCAGAAAAAAAATTAGGTGCCGTTAGTTTGTGGTGTTCCTTACCTCAAAGGTGAGACAACAGACACTCCTCGTAAATTTTTTGCTGAAAACTTGGACATTTCTTTTTCCATTTTACATGGAAATCTGGCATAGTCAATATATGTAAGGATTAGTGTAGAGTTTCTCTGTGTACCTGGACATTTGTATATATATGTGTATATGTGTTTATAGATGTGTTTGTGTTTATTTTTGAGTGTGTATGTGTATTTATGAATGCCTGTGTGTCTGTATGCTTATTTATGAATGTATGTGTATGTGTTATATGTTGGATATGTGTATATATTTATGAATGTGTGTGTATGTGTGTGTGTAACAAAGGCACTAGATAAAGGCTTTGGCTCTGTCCCTGCTATGGGCCCCAGCCCAGGCAAACATAATATAGTTATTTTCAGAATCCATTATTATAAAGGGATTTTCCTCTAAGGTTGTCAAAAGGTTATATTAGGACAAATGGAACATTTACCAAATTCTTCAAAGCTTATTCCAAACATCAGCATCAGTCTTTTCTGGCTTCTTCTCTCTGGACTCCCACGAGAACATTTTAGGCCTGTCGATCTTTTTTGCCAAGAGTCAAGTTCCAAGAGCAGAGAGAAGTCATGGTTTGAACAGGAAACAAACTCTGGACTGACCCTTTGAGGCCAGACCCTTAATTTCTTAATTTCTTCTCTCCAAGAAATCCATTTATAAATGAAATCTTCCTTAGAAAATATCTGCAATGTTTGCCTCCAGGTTCCTTATGTAGTAGGATGTTAGGAGCACAGTCTAACCGATGTAATGGGAGATTCAGCAGAAAGAACTACTTGAGAGGACACTACTAGGCAACACCTTTACAGATACTTTACACGCCCCCAACTTAATCACATAGTGGGCATGTTTTGAGAAAATGTTTTCAGCTATTATACGTTATGAAGTAGAAGGAAATATCAGAAGCTATACTTTCTGTTAAGTATGTTATACTTCTGAGTCACCTAAGATGACTATGTTATATTTAGTTATATAGGTAAATATGAATATAGTGAAGGTACATGAAATAATAAAATATCAGTTTGAATAAAAAAGGAACAATGCTGGCTGGCCAGAGAATATTAATTGATAAATGAATCCTAGAAATCAGTCATGTTAATTCAGAGAAGAAAACTATTTTTCCAGCAGTGTCATTATTGAAAACAGACAGAAATTGAACTTAACAAATGGAAGAGATTTATTAAGCAGGATTACACATGGCTGCTAGCTCAGGAAAACCTGAACCGTGGCTTTCACACACAAAAGTCTAGGAATAGGCAATCCACAGTATTAGGAGGCTCCCTAGTTCTTTTTTAAAAAAAATTTTAATACATTCTCTCTCTCTTTAAGATTTTATTTATTTGTCAGAGAGAGAGAGAGAGAGAGAGAGAGAGAGAGAGAGAGAGAGAGAGAGAGAGAGAGAAAAGGCAAAGGGAGAAGCAGGCTCCCCGCTGAGCACAGAGGCTGATTCTGGGCGTGATCCCAGGACCCTGGGATCATGACCTGAGCCAAAGGAAGACACTTAACCGACGGAGCCACCCAGGTGTCCCAGGAGGCTCCATATTCTTTTCAAACACCCACATTCCTTTAACTTTTCCTGCCTTACCACATGTGGTGTGTATGGCTCTCACTCTCATGGTCACAAGGTGGCTGCTGCACATCCACTCATCATGTCTCCCCATTTTCCAGGTAGGAAGACAGGAAAAATATAAAAGAACAAGGAAAAGGTTTTTCTCTTCATGATCATTTGCATTTTTATTTTTTGATGATAATCTTCCTCAAGGACTTTGGTGTGGGACTTGTCACATGGCCTCCCCTGGCTGCAAGAATGGCTGGGAAGTCAAGTATTTTCCTGTCTAGATGTAATAGTAGAGGGAAGTGAATAATAGGGAGTTGATAAAGTTGTTGAGTGAGCCAACCTATAACATCTGTCTCGAGGGTAACTGATCTTAGCACACAGTCTGTAACTCAGAACTGCTGAGGAGGAAACCTGGAGGTATGTTATAGGGGGCAGTAACTAAACCTTATTGGTTTAAATACAGGAGACACTAAAACAGTAGTGAGGGAAAATACTACGAAGATGGTTGGCGCCTGTACTAGGGTGAATAGTGCCCCCTCAAAATTCATGACCACATGGGGGCGCCTGGGTGGCTCAGTGAATGAGCATCTGCCTTTGGCTTAGGTCATGATCCTGGAGTCCTGGATAGAGCCCTGCATCCGGCTCCTGCTCAGAGTAGAGCCTGCTTCTCCCTATCCTCCCCGCTCATGTGCTCACTCTCTCTCTCAAATAAATAAAATCTTTAAAAAAATTCATGACCATCTAGAACCTCAGCATGTGACCTCAGGGCATGGCCCTGCTGACACCTTGATTTTGGACTTTGAGCATTTAGAATTGTGAGAGAGTAAATTTTTGTTGTTTTAAGGGATTTGACTTATGATACTTTGCTATGGCAACCCTAGGAAACTAATATAGGGCCCTATTGTGAAGTTCATGGAATATCGGATTTAGAGTTGAGTCATTATACTGTCAACCAGTATCTCAAAGTGTTCAGTGTCTTAGAAGATGTTGGAAGATGTTCTGCAACAAATGATTTTGATGGAGAAATAAATTTGAGAAGTGCTTCGTATCTTAGCTCTAACCTGGAAATTCACACTGAGTTTTTGGGACATCAAAGATTATGAGAAGTAGAAAAATTAACTTTACTCTGTTCACCCTGTATTTTCCAGGTATATTTGATCACAGATTACTGTTTCTCCCTCATCAAACAGCATGTAATTTGTCCAGATACCTATGTGTCTTGAGGATCTTGGATGAGAAGCGCTGATGTAATAAGGACAAGTCCCGGAAGGGGTGGTATGACCAGTGTTACCTTTAGGACAAGGGAACCTGCAGAAGTGTGTAAGATAACATGGAGAGGGAAGAAGTAGGAGGCAGGGAGAGCAAGTCTCAGCAGGGAGGGTGGTGGTGACAAGACAAAGACTAGTGGTGGGGCGCCTGGGTGGCTCAGTGGGTTCAGCCTCTGCCTTCAGCTCAGGTCATGATCCCAGGGTCCTGGGATAGAGCCCCGCATCAGACTATCTGCTCAGTAGGGAGCCTGCTTCTCCCTCTCCCTCTGCTGCTCCCCCTGCTTGTGCTCGCTCACTCTCTCTGTCAAATAAATAAATAAAATCTTTTAAAAAAATTAGTGGTGCAGAGATAACCAAGTGAGAACACACAAGGTGTGAAGACATTAGCTGAACAACTCTCTCCTATTTACAAAACAACGACAGCATTAAATAGACCTTTTAATATGTGAAATTTCTTTTGTGAAATTATGGACTGACATTCACTGTAGCCCTGTAGGAGTTTCATGATCATTTTATTTTTTAGTTTTGTCTTGTTTGTTGTACTGGATATATGTAAAATATATTTTTTTGTTTTACCTGAATGTGATAGTCCTTTAAAAAAAAAGATTTATTTATTTATTTATTTATTTATTTAAGAGAGAGAGAGAGAGAGAGAGAGCAGGGGGAGGGGCAGAGGGAGAGAGAGAATCTCCAGCAGACACTCCACTGAACACAGAGCCCCAGGAGGGGCTCAATCTCATGAACCTGAGATCATGACATGAGCTGAAACCAAGAGTCAGACGCTTTACCGACTGAGCCACCCAGGTGACGCAGGTGGCATTCATTTGTAAGCAAGGTCTGGTATCGGTAAATTAGTTTAAAAGGTTTACCTAAAAACATCTGTCATAGACTTGTTTGTACTACATTCCTTACTTAGCATCTGTCTAAAATTAATATCAGAATATTCTAGGCTTTGATGACAGGTAATTCTCTGGAACTTTGTGCTGCCACTGCACCTAACAGTTCTATGCCAGTGTGCTTACTCCAGGTTGAGTGCTACAGATTTGTTCTATTCCTACTTGAGGGAACAAATGAATAAGAAATGCCAGTTGCGGGCGCCTGGGTGGCTCAGTGGGTTAAAGCCGCTGCCTTCGGCTCAGGTCATGATCCCAGGGTCCTGGGATCGAGGCCCACATCGGGCTCTCTGCTCAGCAGGGATCCTGCTTCCTCCTCTCTCCTCTCTCTCTGCCTGCCTCTCTGCCTACTTGTAATCTCTCTCTCTGTGTCAAATGAATAAATAAAAAAAAATCTTAAAAAAAAAAAAAAAAAAAAAAAAAAAAAAAAAAAAAAAAAAAAAAAAAAAAAAAAAAAAAAAAAAGAAATGCCAGTTGCATTTTAAATTGAGGTAACATTTAGAAATGATTTAAGAAACTTGATTAATGACAACACAGGCTTTTAAGATTTAGTCATTAGGAGGCTCGTTTTTACCTTTTTCATGTTTGTACCAGGTTCTAAATAATGTTCCATCAACCTGTTATAAAGCATTTATAAATGGCATTGCATAGACTTATTTACATGTCTCTTGAATATGATAAAACACTTCTTATAATAAATTATTATGGAAAAGGCAGTGCTATTAATCATTCATTAAATGTTAATAACATTTGTCAATGTTTATTTCCCATAAAGTGGCAAGAAAATAGATATTTCATATTGAAAAATATCAACTGAAATAAGGATTTTAGTTTTTTCAGATTTGACTGTAGACTGAAACAGATTTTTACCCTTTAAAAATTCTGGTTACTGACATTAACTATATGAAAACAACATGTTTGCATGTTTTATGATATACAGTCTCTACAACAAAGAAGAGCTCTGTGAGAATATAATACATAAGGAAAAAATTAAAGTTGGATCATGCACTCTTATTTTTTATTTTTTCATGCACTATAATTTTAAAACATCCTTTGTATTCTTTAGCAAGGAAAGGGTCTCTAAATACTTATTCACATTCTTATTTAGTGTATTTATGCTATCTTCTGGTGATGATCAGTTAAGTTGGAAATATTCAAATTAATAGGTCCTGATAGCATCAAAATACTTCAGTGTTTTCACACCAAGGAGAAGCTGGAAGAAAAGTCAAATTTGGGCCAGACTGAATAAAAGAGCCTCGTTTTGAACTGTCCTTTGTTGCGTTTAGATCTTCAGGAATATAGAATTATGTATGTATGGCCTCCTTTTCATGAAGGATACTTCATGACCAAAGTAAAGACTTCATGAAAATATACTATGAGTTTCATAGAGAGCTTCTCTGTAGAAGTCAAACTGAAAACAGCCAAACTGCATCTTATAAATCAGATAATCTAGGTTCATATTTTTCCTCTGTGTTTACTTCCCTTTGGTTATCCTCTAACTCAGGTCTTTTAAAGCCCTTTTCAATGGAAAAATCAAGGGGTTCCAACGACCCTCTTTGAGAAGGTAAGCTTTAAGATTCCTGATTCTGCTTCGTCTGGAACAGCTCCATGTTAATTGAATTTTTTGAAAATGTCAAATTGAAACCACTACTTTAACCTTTAATAAAGTCAATAGTGCTGTGAGATGTTTAGAGATGAATTTTGTAGCTATTTGGGAGTTTCTGTACTTGTCTCTCTTCCTACCTCCATTTCATCCCCCAAGCAGGACGGTGGTCTGTATAGTAACTAGCAAGAAACACAGAATGAATTTCAGGAAATATTTTGGGGCTTTGAGGTACAATGGTAATTGCCCTCTAGGAAATTCTCATTCCATTACTACTAGGTGTTTTATTTTAATAGGAAGGTCATAGTTTTCTTCCTTAACCTAATTGTTCTTCTAAGAGTTGCAGACATGGCTGGCAAAATAAGTTAGAAGTATGGAGAAGTGAAGTGAAGTTTACAGGACATTCATTCTGGGTTAATATAACTGTAAGTTTATTTCCTCAAGGTAGATATCTATGATTTGGAAAAGCCATCATTTAACACAACTTCAGATAGGCACAGAACCAACTGGTGAAATATGTGTGAAAATTTAAAGTATCTATAAGCATAAATTCTGCTTGATTATTATATGGTATGATGAATTCCTCAATTCTTGGTTTAACATTATTTAACTAATTTTGTCATATTTTTTATAAAGACACATATATTTGCTGATATGATTTTATTCAGTAAAAACATCCAAAAGAACATATTTTTATTATGAAAAATTTAGCCATTGTTATTGAGTGCTTACTAATTTCTAGGCAGTACACTAGTATAGTGGTAGGTAGTACAAAGTATTACATATATTATTGCATTTAATTATTTTTTTAAAAGATTTTTTGTTCATTTATTTATTTATTTGACAGAGAGAGACAGAGATAGTGAGAGAGAGTACACAAGCAGAGGGAGCAGCAGCAGGAGGAGAGGGGGAAGTAGGCTCCCCACTGGGCAGGGAGCCCAGTGATGCAACATGGGGTCTGGGATCACGACCTGAGCTGAAGGCAGATGCTTAACTGACTGAGCCACCCAGGTGCCCCTTTTAATTCTTAAAACAATCCTATTACCTATTATTTTACTCACTGTAGGCAGGGGTTACATAGATTTGTCAGATTAAGGATCTATCAGTTCTATAGATATGACCATTGATTTTTTATGATAACCAAACTAATATAACAACACATATTTGACCACTATCATGTAATTTGCAATATCCTGGCCCATTAGTAGATGTTATTTTTTTTCTCAGTAAGCATAATGGGATATTTTCACATCGTATTATAAATAAATCTTCCATAAAATATGAATGCTCTGTATTAGAAATAAAGAATAAAGACATCAAATGAACATAATAAAACACCAAGGTAATCCCATTTTAATGATCAGACTAATATTTTATAATGTAATTGCTCATACCAATCTCTGTTCTCATTTTATGTTTGGAAGTATATCTTTTAAATATTAATATACAGATAAATATATATTGGTAGCTACATAGAATATGTATACATAGAATATGTATAGATTTTAACTAGGATCACATTAGTTTTATCACATGATATGCTTTTAAAAACTTAAGGTTAACTTTTCATATTAAGATAAGGTTAACTTTTCATATATGCTGAGAAATTACTTGAAGCCATAATTTCTTTTTTTTTTTCAAGATTTTATTTATTCATTTTGACAGAGAGAGAGATTACAAGTAGGCAGAGAGAAAGGAGAGAGGAGGAAGCAGGCTCCCTGCTGGGCAGAGAGCCCGATGCGGGCCTCGATCCCAGGACCCTGGGATCATGACCTGAGCCGAAGGCAGCGGCTTTAACCCACTGAGCCACCCAGGCGCCCTGAAGCCATAATTTCTAATGGTTGTATTCCATCATATTAATTAAATTATCTGTTTCCAAATATTTATTTGGGAATATTTATTTTACCAATACAGTACTTGATTTATGCAACCTTAATTTGCAACCTAAATCCTGTGCTCATAATAAATCTAAAATTTTATATCTGTACAGTGCTGTATATAATGCTCTATGTGTGTATGTTTTACTATGTTAAAGATGGTGATTGAATCATATCTGTATTATCTAGGGTAGTATAATTTTATTTGAAATGGATATGATGAAGAGTTTATATCACATGTCCTGTTGATTAATCTTAATGGCAAAGTAATCATGGTTTTCAGGTTAAAATTTGTCCTTAGGACTTCAGTTTAATAAGTTAGAGAAGAAGGAAAGAGGTGAAAGGAGATTATCAGCTATCATAAACCAACTCAGACACCCTATAATTCCTCCTTAGTCCTTTGATCTGTGGCTAAACATACTTCTGCTGATCCAGAATACTTTCTGAATGATGACAAACACATTCAGGTACTAGTTAAGTCTACTTTTATAATGAAGTTTCTTATTTTCATATTGAGTTAGTCCTTTAGTATTTTTGAGCACTTTTTTTGGTTTGCATAGTAGATATATGGGGGACAGAATAACCAAAAGTGACTACCAACCATCTGTTATACAGTAAAAATTTTAAGGTATTCAGTGATGCCTTACTTAATGGATTTTAAGTTTGTTTTTTTGTTTTAGGAAGAAGTTTCATTACTGACAGGGATATATTGTCATGAGAAAAGAATGGAAAAGGTGATATTCTGCTTGAGAATGCCTTCACATACACCTGATCATGTGACACTCTACTGCACACCCACTAAAGTCAACTTTAGAGAAAACTTTTAATACTAGATGAGGAAAGTCAAAACTAATATAAGCCCAATAGCCAATAGTATGTTGATTCCAGATCTTCCTTTCCTTTTCTGATTCTGTCAAATGCACTGCCTCATGTGGAACACTCAAAGCCTACGTGTGCTGTACTGTGTGTGCTAGTAGCCAAAACCAATAGATAGAAATTACTTGACTTTCAGAAGTTTCCATGAGCAGTAACTAAAATCCTGAAATTGAACAATAATTCTACAGGCATTATAACAGTAGCGATAATGACCAAAGTAAAAATCAGGATAATATGGTTTCAAGTAGAGAGAAATAAAATTGAGTGATATAGATGAGGCTAAGTTATGAAAAGCCTCAAAAATTGGATGGAGGGGGTGCCTGGGTGGTTCAGTTATTTAAGTGTCTTACTCTTGATTTTGGGTCACATCATGATCTTAGGGTCGTGAGATTGAGCCCCATGTTGGGCTCCATGGACAATTTAAGTTCTGTCTCTCCCTCTCTCTCTCTGCCCTTCCACACCCCTCTCTCTCTCTCTCTCAAAAAATAAATAAATAAATAAATAAATAAAATGGGATGGAAAAGTCTAGAAGTGATGCAGCAAACAAAAGGAAGGCCTTTAATTTGGCAGAACAAAAATATTTTAGGAAACATTAATCATTGATAATAATTTTATCTTTTAGTTGCTAAAAACTAAATAAAATATTGAATTACATGGATTAAGAGCATCCTATATTATCAAGTAAGTTCACTTAATAGGGCATAGAAGCAACCTATGTAGTGTGTTCGATGATCAGTCGTCAATAGAACGATGAGTTAAATCAGTCTTCAATCAAGTAACAGCTTTAAGCACAAGAAAATAAGAAAATCACAAAGTAACAAATCATTCAAAAGGGGCAGATCAGGAAAAACATGAATTAATGGAGTATAAACTGCACTAAAAAATTAGGAATCTTATCTAGTTTCTACCACCACCTGAAATGGCTTTCTTTATTCACTGGGCCTCATGGACCTACCATGGAAAATGAGGGAATTGGAAATCATTAGCTTGAAAGTTTCACCTTGCAGTATTAGTGTATTTCACCGATTCTAAGATGCACACTTTCCACATTTTAACTTCTCTGAAATCAGGACATGTCTGTATCTTCCAGTTGCCATTGTCCAGCTACCAAGTATATTGTATTTGTAGTTGCTTATTCATGTGCACTCTTGGTCATAGCTTTTAATACCATTTCAGCTGAGTTATGTTACTAAACATGTTGAGTTTCATTGCTTTACACTTTTATCAGTAATTATAATATCATGTGTTTTGGAATATAGAATTACTTGGCCATGAAAATACAGCACTAGGGTGCAAATTTAATGCTATTAAAGCAAATATTTATCATTGGGGGAGTGAACACAATTTCATGGTTTTGTGCAAAGAAATACAAAAATGCTTCATGAGGTGGAGGAGAGTGTCCCATCATGAATAGACGTTGCTGTTGTAGATTTTGTTACATTCTTTTGGAATTGCCTCTTATACTCCAAGCGATGTCACTTTAGGCAAGAGAAATTTCCAAATCTCTTGGAAATAGAAAACTTCAAAGCAAAAAAATCTGGTATGACCAGATCATGTTAAAGCAATTTGTAAATTGCTTTAAATTAAAGCAATATATATTAATTTAGTTTGTGATCTATTTCTTCTTTGTTTTAGTGAGCCTTACAATTGATGCTATTTTAGATCTGAAGAAACTTGATATGTGATTCTAAGTAGCCAAAATTGGTTTTTCAAATTTCAGGCATTATGTCACATATTTTACTCACATGTATGATTCCAGATCTCTTATGTAGTTGACTCATAAGTTATGCAGAGTCTTAAAAAATTGCTTTAAATGCACAACAGATTGGAAAAACAATTCCATTTTTTATGGGAGGAATGTAAGTTTTAGTTTCTACTTTACAATGTCTGCATAAAACTAGCTATAGAATCAACATTATATCCAATTTTGTACTTGTAATATCACAAGGAACTTACAAGCAAACTAAACAAAGGGACTGAACCACTAAGGATCATTTATTGAGCTGCACTGACAGCTGGGAATCATTAGAAAGAGAGATTTTCTGCCCTTAATTCAGTTGTAATTACCACTCACAAAAAGTTATGATCAGAGGCTAAATGTCATCCCTGCATCAACAATCTTGATAATTTTTATAACTTTCAGTTTTCAGATTCCAAATGAAAAATCCCAGATTACACTCCAATCATGAAGTGCCATCAGATTCTCTAATGCCAGAGTGAAGTAGGCACAGTCCTTACCTACGTATTACATAGAAGGCTTAAACTGTGAAAAACTGCTTTCCAACGTACATGTCTTTTAAATAGCCAACTCTGCAACATTTTCCCAAGAGCTGCTTTTCTGGGCTTTGTGTATCAGTTATTTTTCTTCATGGGTACAGCAGTGTTTTGCAATTATTGGCCATCTTTTACTCCTGATTTCCCTTGTAGAAGATTGATTAGCACAATCAGTCACTGGAAAGCAATTTTCATCACCAAAGGCAGCTTCTTTTCTCTCTTGATTAGCAGCCCTGCTGCAAGTTATTCAGCAGAAATAGATAATCCACAAGAACACTGCCAGACGAACATTCTGATAAGAAAAAGAGGGTTGAACCCGAATATTGCTGACAGTATCCTCGGTAGACAAATGATCGATGAAGGCTTGCTACCTCTTGTTTTTGTGATACACCTCTTTTATTCAGAGAACTGGGCCTTCAGTACTCGTTTTTGTTTTTCTCACTTCCGTATGAATCTGCGCGTCTTTGAGAACACACATTTGCCCATGATCTCTGTGAAGAGAGGGAGGATGCCTACCTCATATCACTGCCACAAACCGATGATTCCTTATTTCCATGTGTATTCTGTCAGCCACACTAAAAGCAGTGTCTGTCTGAAGGAATAAGTCAAGTGAAATTCAAGTGAACCAGGTAATTGTTTATTCCTTTAAATTATGTACTGTTACATAATAAATATTAGCTCTCCAATTTCCATTTAAAATCATTTTAGGAAGGAAATTGTTGTCAGAAGAACGAAAAGGGAAGTTCAACAGTTCTTTCCTCTGATTGCTGGATTTACTTTCTCTGCTCAGAAGGAATAATGCATGTGGAAGCAGCAGAATAGAGGGGAGAAGTTAATAGATTTGGAGACCGTATGTATTAGTAGTAGGCCTACGTAATAGCTGTGTGGCTTTGGGCAAGTGAATTAGCATTTCCAAATCTCCGTTCTCTCGTCTGTAAAATGAGCACAGCCTTGTCAGCATTAGAGGTAGTGTATACAAGAAGTCCAACTCAGAGTAGGTTCTCAGGAAATTACAGCTTTTTACTACCTACATCTTTATCTACCTACCTACCTATTTATTTATTTAGGCACCTGGATGGGTAGATAGATAGAATAACAAAGAAGACTAAGTTGAAGCTGTACTTTCCTGCCCTTACCTGGAAGTGAAAGAGATAGAGAATCCTCATCTAAACATTTAACTTCAACATAGTTTTAGCTCACACAGTGCTGAAATATTAAGTTGCCCAAACAGTGCTGTGTCAGGTGAAAAAACAGTCTGGCCATCCAAATCCAAATGGAGAGCCATTTCGTTTTTTAAACTTTAGTCTCTAAAGAAATGGCTATGTATGTTTACGAAGACTCTTTCCAAAAAAGGCCTTAAATCTAACTTGTATAATACGTCCCCAATCATAACATCTTCTAGATTTATGAAAATAAATTCCATCCTCTATTGTTCTCGGATCTATTCTTCATAAACTGGAGTGATCTCCTTAAAACCTCAAGTGGATCATGCTAGCTCCTCTCCGGAACTTTTCAAGGATCTCCACAATACTAATTTGAATCCTTTGGGAGCTGACCTTTGCCTTCCTCCGAGCGCTCTTTGCACTCCGTCGCCCTGCCAACGCCCTGTCTATGCTACACCCTCCTGACCTCCTTTCATTTCTTCCAGCACCCAAAGTTCTTACTTTCGGGACTTTGTGCATCTTCCTCCTTGCTCTTTCCATACCTGGCTTCTCATCCTTGAGGACATGCTGTACATTATTCCTTTTCAGAGAGGCCTTCCTTGAGTCTTCAGTTGAAATTGCGTTTCCGGTACACTTTAGCAATACTAATTTACACTTTATACAGCACTCCTCATGGCTCTCCTCTGTGCCTATTTATGTGATAGCGTGTTTCCTCCAGACAAGTCAATATGTCTGTGCATGGGCTTTATCTGTTTCACTCAACACACTATCCTTAGAGCCGAGCACAGTGCCAGCATTTCTCGAAACAGATGAATTAATGCTGTCTCAACTCTCCTTTAAATGGACAGGACAAATTCAGTCAATGGATCTGTTAAAAATGAATATATATTTCTCCCCTTCTGAGGATCTCCTGTCCATATGGCTTTGTTTTGATATTTTTCTTGTTCAGGTGGTTATAAATGGTTGTTATAGAAATTGATATTAATAATCTCTGAAATGTTTTCTATATGGAGTAAGAAAATAGTGTCATTCGTGGAATACAGTTTAATTGATGAGTGGAGGGATTCAGGAAATGTCAAGAGGCCAGAGTGCTATTTTGGGCTGTGGAATCGGGGAGAAATCTCCTATACGTAGGTGATCAATGGATTTGAAATATAAGCATATCCAACATGCAATTTAAATTTACTTGATATACCATGTTTATACATTATTCAATAGAATGCTGTTTAAAATCATATCCTACTCACTTTTGACTTGGGACCTCAAGGAGTAGAGTATGTGTCTCATAGTAAGTTTTCCCTTCGATACAGAGTAGAAGATAAGAATTAATTTAAGGTAGACAACCAGAGCTGGAATTCTCCCTCTTCTCTAACCCCTCTACCAGGAATTTAAAAAATTCCTTGATGGGACGTTGGACTATCTACAAGAATTTGAGACCAATATTATCTATACTTTTTTTTTTAAAGAGTCTATCCATTTATTTGACACAGAGAGAGAGAGAGATCACAAGGAGGCAGAGAGGCAGGCAGAGGGAGAGGGGGAAGCAGGCTCCCTGCTGAGCAGAGAGCCCGATGCGGGGCTCGATTCCTGGACCCTGAGATTATGACCTGAGCCGAAGGCAGAGGCTTAACCCACTGAGCCATCCAGGTGCCCCTAGATTTTTTTTTTAAAGGCAGTAGACTGTGTTTCTAACAAAGAGATTAGGGTTGTTAAGCTTAAGGGCATCGTATGGTTGACCCAGGGCTACAAGTATAACTTCTTAAAAATAAGCTTCAGATATTGATGTTAGAAATACTGTCTAGGAATTATTTAATAATTCAGCTAACACTGTGTCATCTCTGCCATAAAATAGTCCGTAAGCCCATTAAAACCACATGAAAACATATATAAAAAATCACTTTAGTTCTTAATGCTTTACAGTTTTCCAGGATCTAAGAAGAAGCTTTCTATATCTGTTATAACATTTTATAACTGTGACTTAAAAAGTATTATATGTATGCAATGAGATAGACAATAAAATGCTTTTGAATTGAACACACATACATATATATGCACTCAATAGATGGAGAAAGAGATATACACATATCTATGCACGCATATATACAGTATATACTATCTATATCAAAATATGTCTAGTAGAAGTATGACAAGTGATTTCCCAAGATAACTCCTAAATGTATAGATAATAAAGCCTATCATTAAATTTATCTAACCATTTAAAATAAAATCTCAATGTCTAGCTCTCTAATGTTTGTTCTAAATTAATAGCCCCAAGCTATTATTTTTATGTTCTTAACATTAAAAATATTATACTTTTGTCACAGAAAATTAGAAATACTGAGCACAGTTAAATATATTCACAATCCCAATTCCTTTAATGCTGAACATTTAGCATATTTCATCTCTGAATTTTTTTCCTTAAACTTGGTCTTGGTTTTTGTTCCTGTTTCTTCTTCCCTCCCTCCCTGCTCCCTCTTTCCTTCCATCTCTTTCTTCCTCTTTCTTTCTTTCTTTCTTTCTTCCATTCTTTCTTCAAGTTTGTCATGTCAAAAATATGTTTTTAATTCTGTTTACAATATAGCTCTTGAAAAATAAGAGGAGTCTAGATACTTCAAGGCAAAATAAACTCAAACTCCTCTCATGTGAAAGCAACACTCTGATCTCTAGGTTATGAAAACTAGAATTAAAAAGTCACTAAACAGAAAATGTCCAGCTTTCCTGCTTGGCAAAGGTTGGGTGCAATTCTGTGAAATGTTTAATAAGCTGAATTTTCCCCACTGTGTCAACAAAATGACAAAACTGAAATCTGTGCCGGGCAGTTTCAATCTAAATCCATAGCTACACAAAACACCAGATACTGCATTACACCTGTTAGTGTAATAATATTTTCTTAGGGAGTGGAAGGGAAGGCAAAGTGACTACAGAGAACGAAACTGTGAGAAGAAGAAATAGTGTGTACTAGATAGCATAAAGTAATGGTGAAAAGAAAGCCTCAGTGTATTTCCTAAGGGTGTTAAGACTACACTCCAACTTTGGAACATTTTTTTTTTTTAAAGATTTTATTTATTTATTTCACAGCGGGAGAGAGATCACAAGGAGGCAGAGAGGCAGGCAGACAGAGAGAGGGGGAAGCAGGCTCCCTGCCAAGCAGAGAGCCCGATGCGGGCCTCGATCCCAGGACCCGGAGATCATGACCTGGGCCGAAAGCAGAGGCCTTAACCCACTGAGCCACCCAGGCGCCCTGGAACATTTTTTAGAAAGATAGAGGAAGGGGCACCTGGATGGTTCAGTTGGTTAAGTGTCTGCCTTCATCTTAGGTCATGATCTCAGGTTATGGTGTCAGGGTCCTGGGATTGAGCCCCACATCAGGCTCCCTGCTTGGCAGGGAGTCTGCTTCTCCCTCTCCCTTTGTTCCCCTGCTCCCCTTCTCGTGCTCTCTCTCTCTCTGCCTCAAAAAAATAAATGAAATCTTTTAAAAAATTAAAAAAAGAAAGTGGAAGAGTTAGAATAATTACAATTTAAAGTGAAGAGTGCATATATGATAGAATAAAGCCCAGTGGAGGATTCATAAAACATGTTTGGAAAAATCTGTTACTTTTCTTTGTCCAGATTTAGAAAGAGTAACTAAGCTTATTAATATCTGACATCCTTCAAATACTGTTGTTAGCAAATTAATAATAGCACTCCTGCCTCTGCACTTACTAATTAGGACTTTTGAACAAATACAGATTATCCCAGGGAGGGAGGTCACCAAATAAATCTAAACATTTTTTTCAGTCATGTTAACCTTGTCCACTCTATCCTCCTTTTTTTTAGCACTTGAAGACAAGAGGTTGAGTTGGCAGATACTGTTTATGGATCCCTGAAGTTGTTGACAGGTAAATCTCAGTTTTATTGAATCCTTAATAGTAGGAATAGGATTTGTAGGCTGAGCAAGTATATTGGAAAGGTCCATACTAGGTGTTTTGTGAGGGGCCAACAGAGAAACCCCTTAGTTTCTAGTTGAATTGTAATTTTCTTCATGTAAAGTAGTTCATTTATTTCTCTTTTCTCATGTCCATTCAAAACAAGACTGTTAGCTTCTTTACTTGTTTTATTCCCTTCTGTTTTGGTTTTCTTGGGACACTCTTGTTTATTTGGTGAGGATGTCCTCTTGACTCCTACTACAGGAATAGGTAATTTTGCTGCTATATTCCCTGAAGGTCTAGGGGGTTGGTTTACAAGACATGTTGAAGAATGGACTGTAGAGACTGTGGGGTTTGGTCGTGGAGAAATGGTTGGTTGTGTGACACTTTGAGACATGTTTATGCTCAATGTACCCCCTGAACTTTCAGTCGCATTTACTTGTGACACAGAAACTTCACTAGCGGTACACCTGGGTGGCTCAGTCAGTTAAGTGGCTGCCTTTGGCTCAGGTCATGATCCCAGCGTCCTGGGATCGAGTCCCACGTTGGGCTCCTTGCTCAGCAGGGAGACTGCTTCTCTCTCTGCCTCTGCCTGCCACTCTGCCAGCTTGTGCTCTCTCCCTCTCTCTCTGACAGGTAGATAAATAAAATCTTAAAAAAAAAAAAAGAAACTTCACTAGCCTGAGTGTTGGTCACAGATGTTGCTGTTACAATTGGAGTAGGACTGTTACTGTCCCAGGAGCTGTCAGAACAAGTCAATGGACCCGTCTTCAGAGCACTAGAAGGTTAAGGCATAGGCATGAAGTTATCACTGTCCAGTGAAAAGTAGAGACTGTGGTCACTCAGACATATCAATCTGACACCTTCTGTTGAATGATTTTACCTTTTCTGAGGCAGATGATTAGGTCGTCGTTGAAATTGATTTGTTTTTACATGCACTACAGCAACTTTCACACAAACTTCAAATAGTTTGCTACTTATGGCATGGCTATAAACTGTTATCTGTGAATGATTGAATATCATGGGGTAAAGTAACACTGAGATTATCAGAGTTTTTTGGTTTCTTTTTTAGACACGAAGTCAATCACCTCTATTGTATGAAATGTTTTCGTATTCTTTCTCATCCTCCTTTTAATTCTTACTGTGGACCGGTTTCTCCCTTCCCCTGGATGAAATTCCTAACATGCCCTCTAGTTTTTCCAGTCCCTCCTAAACAATAATGAAAAAAATTAATCTCTTTAAAGCACTGACAGGTTCAATTTCATCTCATAATGACTTAACTCCAATCTAGTGTACTGGTATTTCAATTGCCAAACTTGTTCAGAGTTCAAATTTTCTCCCTCCTAAGCACAGAGCTTCTTGAGTATTGGAAGCCCATAACAGGAAAGGACATAACTAGTAGTGTCTTATCTTCATTGTTTGCTGATTACTATATGGTTGACCCCAGGGCAATGGTGAAAAGGACAAGAGCTTAAGTGGCTAGACCAGTTGGAATCTGGTGTTGGGGCACTTTGGTGATAGTAGTTTTCCAATAATGCCTCTTTCCTTCCCAAGGAGTGCATTTACAGGGTCCTTAGCAATTTTCCTATCAGAGAGCTCCCACTGCAACTCCTGGGTGGGAGGAATGCTTTTGTCTGGCTGGCTGTATCCAACTTCACTCTGGGCTTTCAGCTCTTTATAATTGGGGTCCCTAATGTAGCTCCAATCAGTCATCTAGGTCAGAGTTAATATTGATAAACCCAGATTGGATCCCTTTTCTTCAAGTTCATATTTGGTCCCCAGGAAACTGCGCCTCTACTCAACCTTTGTTGGAAGAGGAGTTGGCTCCCAGGGCACCCCTCTCCACTCTGCCAGCAGAGGGAGGGGCAGTACCAACCAGAGAGCTTGCCTTTAGAGCTAGTAGGAAGAAGTCAGAGCTTGTCCTCTTGTTCCTTGAGCTCTTGCAAGCACACTTAAAGATTTTCTTGTCAATCTCAAAGCTCCTTTCACTTAAGTTGAGGGAAGGTGAAGCACAGCACAATTAAATATTTCTTGAAATAAATCCTCTCACCACTATGACCCCCCCCCCATTCCCACCAGAGCTGGTAAAATGAAAAAGAGAATACCAAGTGTTAGTAAAGTTGGGGAGCCACTGGAACTCTCATATACTACTGATAGAAGTATAAATTGGTATAATAACTAGAAAATGCTTTTGCATTATATACTGTAGCTGAACATATCTATTTTCTGTGACCTAGCAATTCCACTCTTGATTCATATATCTCTAGCAGACATGCATGCATATGTTCAACAAAACTATGTTCATAGAAACTTTATGTTCTACATATGTATACAACACACACCAATATATCAAAAACACAATATTGTGCAGATGAAGCCAGGCACAAAAGTATATATACTGTATGACACACTATAAAATCTTCAACATAGGTCAAGTTACTCTATGTTATGTTAACAGTCAAGGATGGTGAGGTGATTGGCTGGAAGAAGCTTGAAGGAGGAATCCTTAGCACTGGTAATATTCTGTTTCCTGATCGGGTGCTAGCATTCTGGGCAAATTTACTTTCATAAGATTTTATTGAGCTGAACACTTAACAATACATGCACTCCTCTTTTGGATATAATACTTGAGTAAGAATTATAAAGCAAAACAAAACCAAAACAAGCCAACAAAAATGAAATTAAGTGTCTTGACTTTTTAATCTCATCCTCTTATCTGAAAGGAGATAGGTGATATGTTAATTGTGTAACACTCAGCATTGGGCCACCCCCTTTGCAAATCCTGCATAGATGAGGCAGTCCCTTGGCTTAGATCTCGTGGTTACCAGGCAACTATTGTTCTCTTCTCAGCCTTTGTGGCCTCTTTCTGAGCCTACAGGAAGAACTGCATTTATCATCCTGTGACATAAATGATACGCTTGGTAAAAAGCTATCAGAAACTTAGGGACCCAAATGAAGGCTCTGCACATGCTCATTGGCACATACTGTAGGTCACAATGTGCCCAAACCCTTAAAACTAAAACCTTACCAAATGAGACCCAAAGTGACAACATTTCTACATTAGCCTCAAAGGTTACAATTCCAGACTCATTCTGCCCAGATCGTCTGCTAATATCTCTATTAATTCACACTGGATATAGATTGACACAGTGATGAAACAATTGGGAGGGCTTTGTGGAAAACGTGTCAGAGGGGAAAAGAGATTTATGCCATGGGGCTCTTTGTTAATTCTTTTATCACAATGCAGGCAGGCTCTCTGAAATGAGCAAATATTTAGGGTTCTTTGAGTCTGGTTGTTCTTTCTCATATTCACACACATACTCTGGACCCAAAAGAGGCTACACCAATTCAAGCAGTGCCCAACTAGCAGGAGATTTGGACAGACTCTCTGAAACTGAATTACTAGTCACAGGCATGAAGATTTTCATATTTCAAGATGCACACTGACAGATTGCTTTCTATTTGGCAATGTCACTAGCAACACACAGTATTATCAAATTTCCCACATCTCCATCAATGCTGGGTAATATTATTTACTTAAATATCTGCATATGTTATATGTACATATGCATATATATGTATATATATATATGTATATGCCCCCACATATCTGTGATGGAAATTTCATAGGTAGAAATGGCCTTCCTGACATTTTAAATTTAAAGAGAGAGAAAGCATATTGGCCATCATTTCACCTCCTATTTTTTAGGAAAAATCTTTTCAGCACAAAATGACCATTTTATTGAGTTGCTGTTATTCTAACAAAATATAAAACTGAGTTTCTGATCAATCTCTAGCAAAGAAACTCTATAAAAGAACATAAGGACAATGGTCTCAGCTTCCTCAATTAGTTTAAAAATTGACAATTACATTAATCTCAGAGGACCTTGGTACATACTATCTGAAGTGGTATTCATTCTCTTGTTCAGAGCATTGTCTAGTGCCAAGCTAATGCCAAAGTAAATTATTAGCAATTATTTTTCTCTCTTTCAATAGCTGGAATATGGAGCAATTCCTGTAGGGTTTTTTTTGTATGTAGTTTATTATAACACATGTTGTAATTTCAGAACATATTATCTTATAACTATCTGAAATTATTATTATCATGATTTACGAGACCATTTCTGAATGGGAAAATTTCTTCAGATATACCAAGGAAAATAATGGGGCTCTTAGAATTTTCTATTTTAATATATTATGAAGCAATAAGACACTTGCTTTATAAAACTTGCTTAGAATCTTAATAATGCTATTTCAAGATGCTTCATACTTTAAGAGAAGCTAGATTATTATAATAGAACTAATGATTATTCTGTGTTAGTGCTAACATCCTTACTCATATTTTCATTCTCTATAAAATACCAATTTTTAAGAGGTTTTTTGAGGTACACTTACGTACCATACAATTCACCCATTTTAAGAGTACAGTTGTTTTTTAGTAAATTATAGAGTTGTGCAACCATAACCACATTCTGAAATATTCCCATTTGCTCGTTTAAATTCACTCCAATGTCCTACCCTCAGTCCTTGGCAAAGACTAACATGTTTTCTGTCTCTATAGATTTGTCTTTTCTGGATATTTCATTTAAGTGAAATTATATAATATGTGGTCTTTTGTATTGGCTTCTTGAACTTAGCTGTTTTTTCAAAGACTCATCTTTGTTGTAGCATGTAGCAGTAACTACTTTTTTTGTTGCTGAATAATCTGTTTTTTGTGTATACCAAGTTTTGTTTATACATGTATCAACTGGTGAACATTTGGGTTACCTTTAGTTTTTGACTCTTATATACAATGCTGCTATGAACATTTTATGTTTAAGTCTCTGTGTGGATATGTGTGTTTATATCTTTTGGGTAGATACTTAGGAGTGAATTTGCTGAATTAAATTACTCCATCCAGTATCACAACCCAGACACCTGTGATGTTGGCCTTCCTTGATCGTTTGCCACCAAGATAGCTACTGTTTTAGATTGTCCCTGCATGTGGGTTACTAGATCAGTTCAGCTTCCACTAGCAGTAAAGCTCCTGAGTCTCATGGCTTGCCCACCTTAGTAGAACTAACATCCAGAATGAGCTTAGTTGGGGGAAGGGGAAAAAAAGGGAGGAGGTACAGCTAAAAATGCCATAGACTGACACTATTCATACCTGAAGCCTGAATTTCAGCAGTTTTTCAAGCTTCTCAGATTGTTGTATGCCTTTGGTCAGTTTCCAGTGTTCGAATGCAACTGTTTTGACAATTTGTCCAGTTATGTGAATGTATGTTGAGGTAGATGATGTGCCAATCCCCTTATTCCACCATTCTGGAAGTCTTGTCTCCTCTAAATACCAGTTTTTAAACTTTTTTAAAAGCAAAACTATCGGGGCACCTGGCTGGCTCACTCAGAAGAGCATGTAGCTCTTGATCTCAGGGTTGTGATTTCGAGCTCCACATTGGGTGTAGAGATTACTTAAACAAATAAAAACTTAAAAAAAAAACGAAAAATATCAAGACTTCTTCTTTAGGCACATATATTTTTTCATATATAGATTACCAAGAATCTTAAACATTTTTCATAAAGAGCCTTAGGAAAAAATTGTTGTATGAGCATCTATAGGGTAGACAGTGTTATTTCATGGAAATATAAGTTAAGGATGCAATAAAATATAAAGAACTTTCCTTTTGTCATGCTACGTCCCTATAAAGGAATAAATATGAATCATACCTTGCACCAATAATGGGGCAACACTAATGTTTTACATTGTTTAGAACTCTTCGTTATCCTACTCCCAAATTATCCACCTGCGCACACCCACACCCACACACATCTTGCCATGAATAGTGACATTTAATTAATTATGCACATGATTTCCAATAGCTAATTGTGGATTAGCTTGCTAATGTCAGTGGGGGGGTGCTGCATATGTGCACAGTATTGGTCTGTTTCTTCTGGGAAGGAAAGGTAGTGACAAGAAGATTTTGAGCTCCACTGCTGAGCTTCCGCAAGCCATTTAAAAATATTGAAGTAATGTTCACTTGGAAATCTCTCATTATAAGTCTCTCTCCACCCCACACACCCCCCTCTGCGACACACACACACACACACACACACACACACACACACAGTTTGTCAGTTAATTGCCTGTGGCAAAAGTTAATGTTCTAATAAACTAGGTATTAACTGATGTAATGAGTGGTATCATGTGGGTTATTGCCATTATAAACCATACTTAACAGTTTAGAAAATCAATAACATATTAAACAAAGGTTAGTGCTTCTGGAAGAGTTCCTTGGCAAACCGTTGTTTTCTGACAGATTGTGACTGATTTTTCTGCTTCTTGGAAGGTAGACACATTCTGCTGCCTCAGTAACTATTAAGAGTTCGTGTATATGGCAAAATCACACACACACACACACACACACACACACACAAATACAGACACCAGTGAACCAGAGAAGCATATCTCAACTTCCATCAATGGAGCTGCTCATTTCTAGATCTACGGGTTAGGCAGGAGGCAGGGAAAGGGAGGGCGGCCAAAATCCGGGCCTGATGCTCTTTTCCTTTGCTTTCTCCACACACAAACCCATTTACTGATGTAGGATAATCAGAGGAGAAGCAGGGAGTAGGGTGACATATTAGGCAGCTTTCTTTAAACGGGACTTTGCTGTGCCCAGCGGTGAGGAGTGGTGCCGACCTGCTGTCCCAGAAGAGGTGTGAGTCCTCTTCGTGCCGGGGCTGTGTACCTAACGTTGCTGCTTACACACTTCCTCCTGAAGCAGCGAGCTGGAGAAATGCAGAGTCACAGAAGACTCAGCGGCAACAGTTCCCAAGGCAAGATTGTCTGTGTTCTGTCAGAATTTACTCCTCTACCGGAGCTTCTGGAGAGTCAAGTCAGAGAAGAACCGGGAAATACATGTGAGGGCAATAAGTGAAAACAGCATCATGCTGACTAAGCCTTCTTGAAGGAGGGAGTTCACAGCCTCTATGAAACGTGTGCGGTTGTTTTCAGAACCCCGCACACCACCTTCCAAGTCCCGTCAATAGGCATACCACTATAGGTTTTATCCTTTCTGCATAAAACTTCATTTCAGGTCTACTTTCCCCTCTTCCCTACTATGTGTTCTATGGCAAAAAGTTATGAACATGAGCACTATCTTATTAACACACCAGAGGGGCAAAGGTACTGTAAATTATTTGTAAAGAATCAAGGAGAGACCGTGTAATGTAGAATAAAGAACACTCAACTGGGAAATGGGAAACCCTTGTTCCTCTTCCAAGCTCGTGATTAACTACTGGGTAACCATGAGGAAGTGACAACATCCCTGGACATAAATCTTCTCATGTGGACAATAAAGGATTGGATGAAATCTCACCTGGGTCCCTGCCAGTATAACATTATATTCCAGTGATTACTGCATAATTACTACGTGTAGTCACTATGCTGAGCACTTTCCCTTTCCTTTGATCATCATACCATTGGGTGGTAGGTGCCATCACCCCCATTTTGCTGCTGGAGAGCCACGTCTAAGGAGCATGCTATAGACACAGCCTACAAGTAGCTTAGCTGGTTCTCTGTATCCTAATAACTATGCTGTGCTCCTCAGCTGGACCAAAATGTTATTGATGGAAAAAGCTATATTTTGTCATCAAAGCTGACCTGCTAAGATCTGAAGATTCAAGGATTTGGGATCCTTATAGTTAAGGATCTAAGGATTTAGCTGCCCTGGATTTAAGATCTAGTATCTGAGCAGTGGGCAAACTATATAAATACTTTGAAGTGTTTGAGTACCAGTGGATCATCAGCCACTTCTCAGACCTCCTCCTTCATTGCCCTACACATTCCCCCCCCCCCACTACCATATGATCCATTCAGCGTCTAGGGGGGAATTTCTAGAACTGCTTTCTGGGACCCTCTTCAGTATTAGGACCTGTCTCCATTTTTCCTGGACACTACACTGGAATGTACATTCCACAACTTCTGGTTGTGAAGTACTTTAAATAGTGTCCCTGATATTACTATCATAGCTACTTTCTCTTCCTTTTACCTACAGGTCCAGACAGGATGAGTTGACTTCTGCCCTTAGACGCTGTTTTTCAAAGCTCCTGGTTGAGAGTGAATGTTGATTTAGAGTTGAGGTTAATTTTGCTGAGTTGTTATAAATATGCTTCTCAAGCTCTTTGCCTATATTCTGTCTCCTATTACTGTGATCCTGTTTAAGAATCTGGTTCTCAATTACCCCTACCCCTCTCTGAGCTTCTAATAGGATACTTTCTCCAGTTTTGCCTGCTCTGATGTCTGGCCTTATTCTCAATTACATGCCTGACGATTCTTCCTCTTCTGATTACTGAGTTTCTAGATCTCTTCCTTGCTTTTATCTGCTCTGTGGCCTTACACATCTCCTCCCCTGATCTTCAGTAGAATTTCCTCCCTGCGTGGATTTGGGTGGTTTGAGATCCCCGACTTCTGTTCTACGTGACACTATAGGCCAGTGGGGACTTGTTACCCGCAGATGGGTTGGTCCATGCCAGAGGTTTTCCCAATGTTACTTTTGGAACTTGAGGATATAGAAGTGGGACACTCATGGGTTGTTTTTCAGTCTTATGAATGTTTTGTCTACCTCTCTATCTTAAAAGTAACAAAGGTGTTTCCTTTACCACTCTTTTTTAAACAGCCGTTTGTTATCACTCTCCATCATACCATACATTTTACTTATTTATCTTATTTATTTTATGTCTTCATAGAAGGTAAGCTCTATTAAGGTAGGATTTTTTTGGTCTTGTCCATGAATGATCTCAAGTACTGGAAACAAGCTCTAGCATAGGTAGTTCCTTGGAAAGTACTTGCTAAACGAATAGGTGAATGAATCAATGGAACCTGACTCTAGTGTCTTGCTGTCTTTAACAACTGAGTTACAAAAGATATCTCCTAGTAGTTTAAAAAATGAAATGAATGAAGAAAAAATAAATCATTGTGCCAATGTCGACAATAATTTGGCAATAAAGTTATGCCCTATAATAGATGGTGTTGTGCTAGGTCCGAAGAGTGGTGGAGAACTGGTCTGTTCGACTGAGTGGATGAATTGTGTCAGCTGAGTCAGAGGGGGGCGAGAGGCCAGAGCAGCTATTGTCCTAATTACTCAGCCAGCAAACCTCACGGAATTGGCCTGTAAATAACATACTCATCAGCTTCACAGAGCTCTCCGCACAGATGATTTCATTTGAATTTGATCTCCCCAAACCCCTTTCTAGTAGGTTTATTTATGTGGATGTTTTCTGGCATGCCTGCCTGCTATGTGAAGCTAATTTACCTTCAGGAAAATGCTCACCATACAGGCAATGGCAGATAGAGTTCAGGTTTACCACACCCACTGCCATGTCAGAGACTGATTGCTGTGAAGGCAGTTTAATGGAAACAGTTTTATTTTTATTTCTAGAATCATCTTTGAAGTAATTATTTTTATTGTACTGATGATCTTAATCAAACAATAGAAGTTCTCCAAGTAAGTAGGCTTAAGTAAAAGGCAGATGTACACTACCAGCTGAACTCGAAAAAACCAATAACAGCATTTGCCATTTGCCAGTCATTTCTGATATAAAAGGACATTGATTCAATATTGTGAACACATATAAACAAACTTTAGGATGCTGATCAGTACTGACCAACTCTGCCTCTACTTTAGGAAACTGCCTCCCCCAGAGCCTCTGCTGTAGGAAGCCCCTTGATAGGAAGGTTTTGTAACCTAAGCTAATGGGAAGGTAGTCTAGAGAGGATCTCCAACTGAAGACTCATTAATCCCTGAGCAGCCTGATGCTACCTAACACCTTCCGCAGCCTATCTTTTACATCCCCATAATAGCTCTATGACCTAGACACTCTTCTTAATTTGCAGGAAGGTAAGTTACTTGACCATGCAATGACTGGTAGGGCCATGATTCAACCCAAGGCCTATGTGACTCCAGAGCCTCGTCTCTTAATCACTGCATGAAACTGACTACAGGGGAGAGTGAATTTAGTAAAGGTCAGGTTGAAATTAAGAGGGATGGAAACCATTGAATAAACAGAGAATACCACTTGTTTGAGAAAAGGTAATATAAGGGAGTAGATCAAAAAGGAGTAAGGATAGCTTGTGGAAAACACTTCCCAGGACAAAGAAAAAAGAGGTAATCTTCAGAACTGTCTTAGGTCAGTATGGCATTCTACTTTCAGGTCCAATTTCAAACTACCTGTATCCCTGCATTTTACTTGAGAATTTCTCTATCCTTTGCCAATAAAATAATCTTTTAAGAAATTGTATGTACTGGGGTGCCTGGGTGGCTCATTGGGTTAAGCCTCTGCCTTCGGCTCAGGTCATGATCCCAGGGTCCTGGGATGGAGCCCCACATTGGGCTCTCTGCTCAGCAGGGAGCCTGCTTCCTCCCCTCTCTGCCTGCCTCTCTGCCTACTTGTGATCTCTCTCTCTGTCAAATAAATAAATAAGCTCTTTAAAAAAATTGTATGTACCAAAGAACACCATAAAAGTCCATTTTGGAGGGAGAACAATAAACACAACCATAGCATGTATGCTGCAAGTATCTGGTTCTTTCCTCCTGTTTCTATGCTTAGTTGCCAGCCTGTCCCTCTTGGAAAGACTGGCACATAGGTGGGCCCCCAGGAGTCGGAGATGGTGAAGGATACCTGATGCTCATTTCTTGTTTGAGTGTCTCCTCCCTGGATGGGCCCTTGACATTTAGGAAGACGGTAGCCCCAACAAAGCATCTAGAACCCCACGCCAGCTTCTCTTTCTTGTTATGCCAGAGGACTTTCCTTCAGGTGCTTCATTCTGCTGACTCCAGCACCTACTAGAAAAATAGGCCTTTGAGGTGACCCCAGGGCTACAGAAAAGCACAGTGGTGCTCATAAGAATGCCTCAAGTCCGGACCTGGCAAGTGAAAGACATCACGTAGGCCTGTATGACGTGTACTTCTGTTGGGAATCATTGGTCCCGATGGTCATGCAGTTGAGGATGTGTGCATCCTTACAGTACATCACCCAGGCAGCTGTTCTGCCTAACAACCACAGCTGGAATCCGGGGCATGAGGGAGCCATAAAGATTTTGGCCTAACTCCTAGCACCGATGAACGGAAGAACCTTTTCTACTCTGAAGTTTCTCATCAAGAATAAGAGTCTCATCTTCTACCTTGGCTTTGTCCGTAGGAATTCATTTTCTTCATCTTTGGATTCCTTCACTTTGTTCTTTACCTTCACTTGCTTCTTTCTGCAAGATTGAGTTAAGTTTTAAACTCACCATCTGAAGCACCTAAGAGTCCTATTCCTTTGAAAATTGTAAATGAAGAAATGTTCTATAAAGGAAAGACCAGAATGACCTAGTCAATGATTGAATTGATTTTTTCCATTTTACAAGGTTCCAGCAACCTCATAGTGATTAAATGACAATGTACTTAGTTTTCAGAACGTGCCATGATAAATTAGATATCTAAATGTCAGATGAACCAGGGCTCTCTGGAATTTCCTGATATGCTTCATGGGCATGTATGTATGTATTTGGTGAGTATATGCATGTTGGCTTTTAATAAAAAAGAACAAAACTACAATGTTCTCCTACATTACTTAGGTTTTGAATGGGTTGATCAACACAACGTTATTGTCCAATCCATCAAAAAGCACTATTTTTAATTAAAGTAAGGAATACTCAAGAGATTACAGAACACAATTCAATTTTTAAGTGCATGTTATATAAATCAAACCTGTTTTTGCGGATTTAAAAGAATAATTATATGCTGCATTCATTATATACCATATATATATATATCTTTTATTTTGTGGAGTCAGATTTACTGAGGTAGAATTTTTTAAAAGATTTATTTATTTAGTTGAGAGAAAGAGAGAGAAAGTGCAAGAGGACATGCACATTGGGGGAGAGGCAGAAGGAGAAAATCTTCAGGCAAACTCCCTGCTGAGCGTGGACCCCTTTGAGGGGCTTGATCTCACTACCCATGAAATCACAACCTGAGCCAAAGCTGAGAGTCAGATGCTTAACTGATTGACCCACCCAGACACCCCTGAGGTGTAACTTAGATACATTAGAATTCACCATTTTGGGGTGCACAGTTTAATGAATTTTGACAAATATAAACACACATGTACCCATCACCATAATCATAATAGAGAACATTTCCCTAAAGTTTCTTCATGCCCCTTTGTAATGACTCCCCTTCTGAATCCCCAGCTCTGATTTGATTTCTATTCCTATAGTTTTGCCTTTTCCAGAACCTTGTCCTATAATAGAATTGCACAGTATGTTTAGCCTTTTGTGCCCAGTGTTCTTCACTTACGAAGCATGAAGCATTTGAAATTCTTTTATATTGTTGCCTGTACCAGTAGCTTGCTCCATTTTAACTCTGAGTAGAATTCCATTGTCTGACATATCATAACTAGTTTTTCATCCACCAGTGGAAAGACATTTAGGTAATTTCCATTTTGAGCTGTTATGAACAAAGATGTTAGGAACATTCCTGTATAAGTCTTTGTGTGAACATGTTTTCATTCCTGTTGGGAAAATACCTAAGAGTAGGTATTCATTTTATTTTCAAATGAATAAAGACACATATAAAGTACTATATGAAAACTATATGTATGAAAGAACCTGTAATTCTTACCAAGAAAATTTTACTTTTGCAAATGAGACAAATCTCTGGGTTAGCTGGGAAAGCCTAGTTGTTACATGAACTAAGGTTTTCATTTGGGCAAGACTAGCATGTGTTTAATGTTTGATACTCTGGTCCTCTCTGAAACTTCCAGAGAAATAATTCAGAAATTTCAGTGGCATCAAGGCTTTTTGAATTTAATATTTTGCTTTTGTTTTTCTATTTTAGATAAGGTATAATATGTGTTGCCTGTACCAGTAGTTTGCTCTTTTTCAAGGATTTTGATTCTGACTTTGGAATTGTAAGATTTTTAAAACCTTTGTGCAACAATACATTTTCAAAATTTTTCTATAGAGTAATAAAAAATTTACCATTTTTCTTCAGTATAAGCAAAATTCCTTAAGGTAAAATGTATTCTTAGAGTAAAAAGCTCTAAATTTAGTTTAATGATCCCTTAATACAGGGTTGAAAAAAAATGTGGAGCAGTAAGAAGCTTGAACGAATACAAGTAGATTATTTTAGAGTATCTCCCCTCCTTACTGTTATTTTCCCTAATCTAGGACTCAACCTATCCTTTAATCCACAGGATCACAGACCCGAGTAAGTCCCTCTCAGCCCTCATAGTAGTTCATGACTTTATCCCTCTGCCTGAAGCATTTGGACCGGGGTGGACATCTAGACCTGTCTACGCCAATCACATGCTCTTCCATAAACCCTAGACTGGGACTGAACTAAGGCTTTTTCTGTGGGCGTGTCTGAGTCATTATGTTCAGGGACTGTGAGACAGCAATTTTTCCACTAAACTGAGAAGCATAGAATGCTCATCTACAGGGAGGAATGAAGCAGATGTTCAGAGGAATCAAGAAGTGAGATGAATGCTCCCAGTGTTTTTCTCAGCCTTGGTTCCAATCTGTAGTTTGCAGTGGTTCCCAAGGCCTAGAACACCGTCTTTTTTCCTGTGATCCGTGAAACACTTACAGAGCACAATTTTGGTTTAACTGAGCTTGATATGATTCCAGTCACTTGACTTCAGAGTTTTTAACTGCTAAAATCAGGAGTCTTCTACTTTTCTCCACTAACTAGTTATGGGATCAGGTAAGATACTCAGATTCTCTGGGCTCTCGCATTTCCTGGGCTTGGTAGAGAAGAACACAGGACTTGGAGTTAGTCAAAACTGGCTTCAGATGTGGATTTTACCACTTTTCCTTTCTGGGAATTGAGGTAAGTTTACCTCTTTTGAGCTTAGTTTTCTCTACTAAGAGAGAGATAATGATACCTTAGAGTTTCTCTGAGAACTTTATGAGAAAATATTTATTAAGCAAGCAAGATCATTGCTTTTGTATGCTGAGGATGCGAAGAGGGTGACAATGATTATTACTTATAATTCTGTAACTTTCCCTTCTCTCTTCCTTTGCTTCCTCCTTTTCTTTCTTCTACAAATATTTCATTTTTCTCTGCATTAAGTCTGATATTGAGAATGCTACGTGTCAATAAATGTTAAATACACATCGCCCTAAAGAAACTGGGATTCTTACCCGAAAGACAGACTGTCCAGGGCAATGAGAGACATGTGTCTAGGAGGCTGCTCACCACTAGGCCAAGCTGAGGAGAGATGCAGCTAGAGTCCTAATAGCCCCTTCAGAGAGTTATTGGCAATCAAAAATCTAGAGGTAGCACATAAGAAGTGCAGGCAACAGTGTTACCTGACTTGAAAGCCTGAAGGGTAAGCCATTTATGAAGTGCTTCTTGAGATCTGGAGATGTAAACTTAGGCTCAAGGTCACATATATTCTCACGGTATTGAGCTCCTGGGGAGAATTAGTGTGGGTAGTAGTGGCCCGCTAAAGTCCCAGACCTAGGCCTTCTAAAAATGACAAAGGGTTACCATATGGTCAGCAGACAAATGGCCAAATGGTCTCCTAACAGCGTGGAAAATTCGCTTGATCTCTGTTGCTTCAAAGGCAAATGTTTTCTTAACTTATAACCTAAGGGGCCTGTGTTCCAGGGACTAGGGCCTGTGCCTGTGGCCCAACTTCAAAGAGCTTTTCCCCAGCATTTGACCATAACAACAACACAAGTTAAATGAAGATTGACTCCCCTAAAAGTCCTCCTCTGAACCAAACCGTTCCACTTCCTTGTTCAGGTCAGAATCAGCGTTGCTTCTTGGTGGTCCTTTCAATAAAAGTAAATTAATTTCTGTCTCTTCTAAGTCAAAAGTGTCTGGACATAACTATCCGCTTTCTTCCAGACATGCTGACAGTGCTGCAAATTTAGGTTTATGAAAACAAACAGGGTTGTCCACAAGGGTCATGGTGCATCTGTCTGTTTGTCCGCTTACTTGTGGCAGCTGAGCACACGTGGCGCCCACAGCACCTGTGACTCCTCCATGCTCTCTGTGAACTGACTGACTGAGCTCTCTGCAGACCGGCCTGGGGTGGTTCTGTGGCTAGTGGGCGGTATGCGAGTGATCTAGAACTGTGTCTTCCACATCAGAAATCTGTTTCCTGAGAGTACCTTGCAGAGGATGCTGAGTCCACTGCTGCTCAGTGAATATTAACCAGCAGAATTTCCTCAGGGTCCATTGGGGGGACTGAGTTGGCTGCCTCTGCAGCCTGTAGTTCTTCTTGAGGTTCTCTAGGGGAAATGGAACTTCACTATAACTGGGGCTTCGTTCTTCACCATTCAGACTGTTTCTCTGAACTGTTGTGGCATACTCAGCTTGGATGGAAAAGTGGATGTCTGACTCCTGGTGACTGTCAAGGTTTAATCTCTTTGAGAGATCCTGGCACCTCTACCAGGCTTTGGAAGCCACACATTCTTTGTGAGGCCCAGTTTTGAAGTATTCTCTGATTGCTTTTTTATCAAGTATAGTTCAGGGGAAGATCGGTTTTCCTCTGAAAAATATGATTTAGTAAATCTTCATCTTTTGTGGTAGCTGTTTTATTGGAGGGTTTTTGAAAATCTGATGGAGATGATGTAACCCATCCAACATTGGACAACTCAGCAAAGGTTTTAGTTATGTTCTACAAATTGGGCAGTCAGAAAGACTGTGTCCCTGTCCACTGTACAGACCCTCTCAGGCTCTACTGAGACCACCTCATCCTCTGCTATATAAAGAGAAATTATCTACCACAGACTGTGGTCAAGGTATATAAATCAAGACATAAACAGATATTGAAGCCAAAATTCTCTTGCCAACCTAAGTCAATTCAAGTTTATTTATACATTCTTCACTGAGCCTTTTCATTTGAACCCTATAAAGAAAGTTTAGAAATATTAATTACAGGTTAAGGTAGTAACGTTGTTTGCACATTTCCTTTCATGTCAAAAAACACCATGCCAAGGGAGCAAGGATTCTCATCTTTCATTGATGGTTGTCATCGATAACACTGTAAATCTATCACTTTGTACAAGGCATTCCAATATGCATTGTCTCACTTGATCTTCACAACATTACGAGCAATAAATACTATGGGAATTTAATTTTATGTGGTGGTTTCAGTTCCAGGGAGGCCTCAAAAGGAAGGTAGAATGTGTTTGGGGTGCCTGGGTAGCTCAGTCGTTAAGCGGCTGCCTTCATCTCAGGTCATGATCCCGGGGTCCTGGATCTCAGGGTCCTGGGATTGAGCCCTGCATCGGGCTCCCTGCTCAGTGGGAAGCTTGCTTCTCCCTCTTCCACTGCCCCTGCTTGTGTTCCCTCTCTCACTGTGTCTTTCTCTGTCAAATAAATAAATAAAGTCTTTTTTTAAAAAAAGGAAGGTGGAATGTGAGCTGACCTTTGTGGATTGGGGAGTGAAATCTGCATGAGCACTTCATGAGCAGATGGCAATCAATCTACCTCTAAGGGGTGTAGCCCTCTTTATAAGCCCGTTGACACCAATGCACGTGCACAGGTAATACCTCTATCTTCATGCCTTTTCACACTTTCTCATTATGGATGTGCCATGGGTTTTCCTCTTACTACTCTAACACCTGCCCTCTGGGCCTCCTTCCATCTGGGAATATGGCAGAGGGTTGTGTCAAGGCATGGCCCAGACTGGGAGTCCAGACCTAAATTCTAATCCCAATTTTGCAGTAGCTGTACAATGTTTGACAAATTTCATCTGTTATGAAACAAGGAGGGTGGTTGACAAGACCATCCTTTAGGTGACTTCTTTTAGTATAGGGCTATTTACAGAGGTGTGAGCAAGATTAGGGAAATCCAGGGGAATGACTGAGGCACCCAGGGACCTGCAACAACAGAAGCCTTTACGACACCTGAAGGAGAAAGGTGTTTTGGTGAGTGGTGGAGAGAGGGAGCCTTGAGGGAAGGGTTGGTGGCAGAAGTTGTAGCTCTACGGGGATACAACCACTGCCACAACTGCCCTAGCCAGGAGAAGGGATTAGAAAAAATTCCATGAACTTGCTCTCCTTCTGCGCTCCAAGCTCCTGTGGACACCTGCCATTGACCAAACCCAACAGAAGCCAGAGTGTAGAGGAACCCAGATGGTGTACGCTGAGCCTCCCTGAGCACGAAGAACAGAGAACAGCTTTCAGGCTTTCAGTGGGTCTAAAGGCAAATGGAACCTATCTTCTGGGGACCCCAAAACCTGATTTGGTTGTTCTTTTTGCAGTGATAGGTTCTAGCTGCCCTTTGTTTGTTTGATTGTTTATCCACTTAAGCAGCCTTTATTTCCATCTCCATGTGTAAGTGCTCTCTGGTAATTTGCAGATAGAGTATCCATTTCACAAACCAGCCAGTTTCTCCAGGATAGCTAAAAAATGATCTTTATTTGAGGACTGGTCAAAATGTACAAACTCCAATTTAGAAACAAGTACTGCATTTTCTTACAGAGAATAAAATTTTATCAGCAACATAGCTTTGGCAGTCCTCTTAAGGTAGGTGATATTAGAATAATTACAATTTTGGTAACACATGTTTAGTGCTGAAGAACTTTTAATGGAGAAAACATTAAAGTGTTTGGAACTTTACAGCTAGCATCATTCTATTTAACATTGCAAATGAAAGCATGAAGAGTGAAAAATCCCTGATTTTATTCTTTATAAGAATCAATATATGTTCATATACTGGTGTGTGTGTGTGTGTGTGTGTATCTGTCTCCTGACTAATGGCTCTTCTTTCTTCCAAATGGATGAAACATAAGCAAATGCTTATGAAGCAAAATATCTTGTTATACAATCTCATAGTTTTTACTTTGCTTATATTGAAACTAATGGAGTTTCTTCATCAGTATGATGGAAGATTTTTTTGTATCTAACTTATTAAACCACTCACTCTGGTTTTCTACCTTGTTACTGCCCTCAATACTCTATTGGTCAGCTCTCCAAAGTTCTGAGCAAAATGTAGAAAGGTACAATGAGTCTGCAATGCCATATCAGATATAACTTTAGGACTGATGTTAAATAAACCTCAGAGTAAATATTAAAGGAAGAAAGAATCTTATCTTCAAACTCCGGGTTTAGGATCTGTGCTCTTTGATGTCATTCAATTAATTTATGAAATACACATTTGCTGAAACACTATACCACAATACCTTTCAACAAGCATTGAAATGCATTGTATCCTTAAGCCTGTGTTTTAAAAATTTAACAAATAACATTAGATGGCTCCTAAGGGACCTGATGGCATACTAGGACAAGTGGTTTTATCTATAGTCAGAGATGAGGGAACAACCGAGGTACATTTTTACGTGGTTTCCCCAAAGAATGTCATGCTGTGAAGAGCAGCATAGTTGCCCAGCTGAAAGGCAGGGAGTCAACAGAAGTACACACTCCCCAAATGTGAACTTGGGGATGCTGTATAGCAAGGACTGTGTGAAATGAAGAGAAACAGTGGCATGCTATGAAGTCTCGGTGGAGAGTGAGGTTGGAAGGATAAACCTCAGGTCTCCTGTTCTATTCCTTACTCCTCTTGGCAGACTGTGTCTGCCTTAAGATGTTACAATCTCAGACCTTGTACAAGAGGTATGTGAGGGAGTCCAGGGTGTTCATGTCCACACATAACTAGTCTGAAAAAAACAAAGAAGAGAAAAGGGTGGATACTTTTTTTTTATTATGTTCAGTTAGCCCCTGTATATTACACCATTAATTTTTGATGTAGTGTTCAGGGATTCATTAGTTGGGTATAACACCTAGTACTCATCACAACATGTGCCCTTCTTAATACCCATCGCCCCATCACCCATCTCCCCACCCTCCTCCTCTGAAACCCCAGATTGTTTCTTGGGGTCCATAGTCTGTCAGGTTCATCTCCCTCTCTGATTTCTCCCCCTTCGGATCTCCCTCCTTCCCCTATGGCACGCCGTGCTATTGCTTATGTTCCACATATGAGTGAAACCATATGATAACTGTCTTTCATTGCTTGACTTACTTCACTTAGCATAATCCCCTCCAGTTCCATCCATGTTGATGCAAATGGTGGGTATTCATCCTTTCTGATAGCTAAATAATATTCCATTGTATATATGGGCCACATCTTCTTTATCCATTCATCTGTTGAAGGGCATCTCGGCTCCTTCCACAGTTTGGCAATTGTGGACATTACTGCTATGGACATTGGGGTGTATGTGCCCCTTCTTTTTATTACATCTGTATCTTTGGGATAAATACCTAGTAATACAATTACTGGATCATAGGGTAGCTCTATTTTTAATGTCTTGAGGAACCTCCATACTGTTTTCCAGAGTGGCTGTACCAGCTTGCATTCTCACCAACAGTGTAAGAGGGTTCCCCTTTCTCCACATCCTCGCCAACATTTGTTGTTTCCTCTTTTGTTAACTTTTGTCATTCTAACTGATGTAAGGTGGTATCTCATTGTGGTTTTTATTTGTATTTCCCTGATGGCTAGGGTGGATACATTCTACTCAAGTCCTTAGTCTTCATGATGCAGGTGACTGACAAAGTCCCTGTATTGATAAAGTCCCATATTCAGACCTCCCAGAAGGAAGAGAACTAAAGGTCCCTATTAACATGTCAAGCTGTTAGTCCACATGGGGTCACAGATTAGCCATCATTCAAATCTGGAGCGTACATGATTTTACTGATTAGTGAGACACTAACTAATGTGATATGGAGAGAAGACAGAAAGCAGGGCACTGCAGTGGGAATGGGAAGGCATGATATTTCACCTCAGCCTCAGGGTCGCCCTGGAAATAAGGCACTTGACTCTCAAGTGTTGGGTGGGAGGTGGAGATACGGGACAGAGTGGAGCTTTGACAGGACGAGTCTCCCTGAAACTCCACTGGGCCTAGCTATTCCCTGACAACTCAGAGGAAGACAATCCAGCAATGGGGTCTCTCTGAAACAGAGCCAGGGAAAGGCAAACCTGTTTGGTTCAAGCTCATTTCCGAGTCAGTCACCTGTCCGGGTCCCTTAGCTCCATGCTCTTTAATGTCGCTTGATTCTGTTTCACTTGTGTTCTTTTGTGATGAGAGTCTTCCCTCTCCTTTCAGTAAATATCTGGGGATGAACAAACTGGAGGTCTATGAGGGTCCCTCAAGCTCGTGTGCTTCAGTGTCATAGCCTGTGGCTTCTAGAAAGCAGCCATGTGGGGTCTGAGCAATCTGCTCCCAAAATGGCATGTGCTTGTCTGGGACTCCATTGTGAGGTAAAGTTAGGAAGCAAACCAAAAGGTGAAACAATTGTCCTTACCTGGGATGTTTCCTCTGTGTGTGTGTGTGTGTGTGTGTGTGTGTGTGTGTGTGTGTGTGTGTGTGTATGTGTGTGTATCTGAAGGGAAAAGGAACATCTTTGAAGTTCACTTATATAACTAGACAGTGTCTTTTTGGGTTATGATTTGCCATTTTTGGGATTCTTTTATGGTAGAACAAAAATATTGTACTGTCAACACCATATTTTTGTAAAAATAACCTATTAAAATTAAAGGAATAAGAATGAGCTAATTATTTCACCAAAGTTGCTTAGTGTTGGCATACTGCTCTACACATTCCTGTTACAGTCTTATGAAATGCAGGGTTGTAGAATTGGTTGAGTTGATATTGGTAATCTTTTTATTTACAACCATGATTTATAAATGCTAACCTCCACCTGATTTTAAATGCAATTTCTTTTTCTGCTTATTTATATACGTAATTCTTGAGGTAACTTATTTATAAATCAGAAGCTACAAATCTCTAATTTAGTGTCTGGATTTACAGATCCCTGACTCTTCATTAACTTCTTGATTTATAAACAATGGACCAAAAGTCCCAGTTGACAGATGCAAAAATCTGCTAGATTTATGCACTGTAACCAAGAGCCCTGCCGTAAATCATCGTCATGTTTGCAAATGTTCCCATTAGTTAGTGCTTTGGCTGTCTGATTTGAAAACACCTTCTCTCTTTACTGTTTAATTCTGACTTATCTTTTTAATATATGGCACGTTCTGATAATTTGTTACTACTAAGTGCTGATTTATAAGGACACTATAATAAATTTTATAACATAAATTTTAAAGGCATTGAATTAGGTGTACTAGATTTTTGAAAGCTTTATGGCTGAAAAACAATTCTCAGAAGCAAGAAGTAAGTTTTATAACCAAATCCTACAAAACAAAACATAGAGCGCTGGCCATAAGAATGTTTGCCTTTTCTTTCTATATTGTCTCCCCAGCCTCTGTGTTAAGACTTTCCTTTTTAAACAAGGGTGTATAGTTGTTGGCTGGAGCTAAGGAGACTTCCAAGGGCAGAGAGTATTCGTGTTTGACCTGAACAGATTGATATGATTACTGGGTACTAAGCCTCTGGTTGAATTTCAGGGGGCCTACATGCTTTTCTCTTTTGTCTGCTTTTTGTCTGCTGGGGACACACCGGTGCATATTTGGACTTAAATCCCTGCTTGGGGAGCTTAGAACACTGTCTGGGCAGCCTTCTCATTACATATCTGTGGAATTTATTTATTGTTTCCCTGACGAAGGGCAGAGGGATTTATGTTTATCAGTTTTATGACTTTACCTACTGGTGACTGAACTAGTGGCCACTGTCTGAGAGAATTGCCCCTATGGGGGATGAGGGCAAGGCCTGAGAGCACTGAGTAAGGATTAGCATTTTAGAGTGACGCTGTTCTTGGAAGTGTTATGCACAATGAAGGAAATAGATGATTTTCTTCTTGATCATATCAAATCTAGCAGATCTGTATAGTTCACTTTGTTCCTTAGGTTCATGTGGTTTACCTTTGTACTTTTCTCCCTCTCGAGGAGGTGGGGAGAGATATATAGTATTGCATGGTATCTTTACTGCATAGTTTTTACTTTACCGAATTTCTAAGAGCTTCGAAGTATCTAAAGTAGGGAGTCAAAGGCACAGATTTTGTTTTGGAAGAATTACCAAACAATAGACAGAAATTTTTATCCCATGTTCTCTACACTGCCATGAGATTTATAGGAATCTGGGAGATTTTTGGCAAGGAAAAATGGTGGGTCAACAATTTATAATGTAGCAGCTGGGTTTGACCATAAAACATTTTTTTCCTAAAGCATTTTTTAACAATACAATTTTTAGAATAAAGTAGTCCATATGTGTTTTTGTTTGTTTGCTTTTAGAGAGAGAGAAAGAGGGTTGGGGGGAAAGGCAGAGGGAAAAGGAGAGAGAATCTTTTTTTTTTTTTTATAACTCATGGGAATATGATTTAATCAAAACAGCCACGTAAATGTGCTATACAACACTGTAGGATAAAATGGGAAACAAGTCCCCTACTGATTATAGTACATTGCCCCTTAAGCCAGGTGTCCTAATAGTAATTTGAAACTTTTAATTTTTTCATCAGTTGCATACAACACCTAGTGCTCATTCCATCACCCGCCCTCCTTAATGCCCAGCACCCAGTTACCCCATCTCCCCACCCACCACCGCTCCAGAAACCCTCTGTTTGTTTCCTAGAGTTAAGAGTTTCTTATGGTTTGCCTCCCTGAGAGAGAGAATCTTAAGCAGGCTCCACACCCATTGCAGAACCCAACGCAGTGCTCGATTTCACAACCCTTACATCATGACCTGAGCCGAAATCAAGAGTTGGATGCTTAACCGACTGAGTCACCCAGGTGCCCCACCATATGTCTTTTTTAAGGACCACCTGTGGAGCAGTCTCTGAGCCAGGGCTTTGTACTAGAATTGAGCACATGGTGGAACAAAGACAATGTTCAAAGAAGTTAAACCCGTGGTTTGTGTCCTCCAGGCTAATAAAGGAAGCAAGGCAAGATTCAAATGCAAAATAGTTAATAACATAAGATTTTTACTGGAAGATCCAGGGCTTCAACTATGTTTCCCTGCTGAGTAGCTGTGTAAGCCCCTGCAAATCACATCAATCTTCCAGGGTTTTAGTTCTTCTACTTTACATAGAGAAGATTTGATTAACAAATATTCATTGAATGCCTATTATTTGCCAGGCACTATCAGATCTGTTGGGGATTGAGTGATCAATGAAACCACAGTCAACGTTACAGAATTAAAGTCTGGAAAAGAAGCAAGAAATGTCTGTAACTATTAAGGTCATATATGTTAGAAAGGTTTAAGTACTGCAGAAGAGGAGAAAAATACCTAAAGTGCCCTTTAGCCTTGTAGTACTGGTGATTTTGTGATAGATGTTTATAAATCCACAAGTAAAGAATGTTATGCACATTACTGTTACTTGTTTTGTTTACTCCGCACACACAAAATGACCTATCAGGCATAGTTATCTCCCTCCTACTGTTGCGATATTTTTTGCAGAGTCATCTTATTAGACTAAGTGGTTTCTTCATAGAATTAGTCATTTCAAACAAGAGAGGGAGAAATAAAAATTGAGTCAAAGAAGTGAAATACAAGGAAAAAATATCTAGGATGGATTATATTTGTTATTTATTTCTTGCATGCAAGAAAAATAGCAGCGGAGTTGCTAAAGAGGGTTACTGGGGGGTGGGAAGGTAGGGATAGGGTGGATGGGTTATGGACATTGGGGAGGGTTTGTGCTATGGTGACCGCTGTGAAAGGTGTAAGCCTGATGATTCACAGACCTGTAGCCCTGGAGCAAATAATAAAAAAATTTTTAAAAAAGATAAGTTGGGTCCTCTCACTAGAGCAAATTTCCCAATGGCAATTTAACCAAGAAAAAAAAATTTCTTCTTCATCTTGAAAATAGGAAAGTTCTAAGTAAAAATGAAAGAAAATAGGTTTATACCTAAAGTTCTTCTCGACCAGTCTTTAATTAAGATCACAATTACATATGGGCATTTAAAGTATCATTTCCTTCATATCCAATGTTATCCTTCTGCCTTTTTTCTATATTCACTGCATTTATTAGACATGAGAGCTTTGAACATAATCATGCAAATATAAGCATCAAAACATAATTGCCAAAAAAAGAAGAAACAATTCAGCAGGCAGATGACCTCTTTGAAAAAAGGAACAATAGTAGCTAATAAAGCTGCCAAGTGGATATGAGAAATTCACTGCTTTCTGCAAATCTAAGAAGAGAAAGGGCATTTTTAATTATTCATTACACTGATGCTCAGGAAAAAAGAAATTAAGGGCATCTCATTTTATGAGAATTTAATTCAATTTATATGCTGTCCTTCTCTACTACCTTTCCCATGAGGCCTGTTTAACTATAGATCTGTGTGAAAAATAGCAGCTTTCTCCTTTCCATTAGAGTTTCTTCCTGCCACAGTCATCTCATATACCCCATGCCTGGGCTAGTGACATCAGACTCATTTCAATTCAGGGCTATGGCTCTCCTGATAAAAAGCAAGACAGGGTTATAAATGGAATGATGTCTACCTTCGGACAAGATGCTGTTAGAACAGACATGTGCTTGGGTTTGGATGTATCCTGTTCAACGTTTTAGTGAGTTGAAATAATTCATAGAAAGGATGTATATTTGTTAAATTCATGGATGATGTGGAATTGGGAGAGTCAGCTAATATGAGGGATGACAGAATCAAGTGTCAAAAAGATCTTGACACATTGGAAATATGAGCTAACAGCAATATGGTACATTTATATCTTGCAACAATACATTCGAAGTTCTTCAGTCAGGATAAAAAAAATCGGTGGCATATATAAACATGTTGGGGAAAACTTGATAAGTGGTAGATTATGTTAAAGCAACAATAATGACCACAACCACAGCACAAAAGGAACCTGAAGTTTTAGCTGACTTCAGGTTCAATATGAGTCCCTGGTTGCAAGTCCATTGCTATGAAACTCAATTTTGGAAAACGTGATGAAGCTATATAGTAAAGTTGCCTTTGGGGGATGAAATACATTCTAGAAATGCTCCAGTAGGAAGTTCTTGCATTCTGTTTGATGTATGACCTCCTGGACTGCACATACCTTATTTGTGTCAGGGGAAGCCAGCAGCATTGAATATAACATGTAAGAAATTAGCAATGGAAGTTCTGATTACATCTCTCTTTTCCATAGCTCCCTCATTTACTGAAATGCCTCACTTTGCTTATCTAAGATTGGAACTAATAATGCCCAGGTCCCAAAATTTGTATAAGGATAAATTTAATAGAGAGGACAAAATTGCATTAAAACCCAAAGTACTATCCAATGATCATTTTAAATCACGTCTTTCCATATGTTTATCCTTAGTCGGATATTTAAGTATCTTAGCACACATAGGCTAACAGGAGGACTTGGATATTCTCAAATACTGTTTGAGGAATATAAGTTGACATGGGCAACTTGTATACATCCTTCAAATTTTTCACTCAATGTGTTTTTTTTTAAGATTTTATTTATTTATTTCACAGAGGGAGAGAGATCACAAGGAGGCAGAGAGGCAGGCAGAGAAAGAGAGGGGGAAGCAGGCTCCCCACTGAGGAGGGAGCCCAATGCGGGCCTCGATCCCAGGACCCTGAGATTATGACCTGAGCCGAAAGCAGAGGCTTTAACCCACTGAGCCACCCAGGCGCCCACTCAATGTGTTTTTGATCAAGTAATTCCATTTCTCTTTATTTTTTTTTGCAGAAATACTCAGACATATGCACAAAGATAAAACGGCTCTATAAAGACCGTTTTTCCCAGCATTTTTTTTTGCAACAGTTAAACTTAGGGAAATAACTAAAAGTTCATTCATAGGGAAATGACTCAAAACTTTGAATACATGGTATGTAAGTACTACAGAATACTATGTAGTTGCTAAAAAGAATAAGGTACGCTAACAAGGAAAGATGACCATGGCAAAAGCATGTCACCAAATATATTAAAATTGATTCAGCGTATGCAAAAATCAACTTTTATGAATGTGAAGAGTACAAATAATGTGTGTGTGTGTACATATATACACTTGGGGAGACAGGCATCCATGTATTTCCCACATTTTGTACATTTTGTATCAGCTTTTGTTTTGGACTACATTTCAAGGCTGTTTGTATAGCAACAAAACAGCCTTGAAAGATAAAAAGTGTCTCCCTCTGGGAGAGGGAACAGAGGGCAGATTTTTTTTTTTTTTTTTTTTTTTTTTTTTCNAAAAGATAGTATCTCCTTCAAGAGTAAAGCCTGGGCAGGTTCGCTAGCAGCCCCCTTTAAAAGATTGTGGTTTCCTAAAGTCAGGGTATCCTGTGCATTCACATGTTGTTGCCTTTTGCTACCTCTTTGTGTATGCACATGGGGAGGGAGTGGTGATGAAGTTTTCCACAGGAGGCGAGAGAGAGTAAATCCTGCAATTTCAGCCACTTCTTGAACAACTATTTAATTGGCTTTATCTGTTTACATCCAGAGTGTGGGGCTAGAAGAAATCATTGAGAGGCAGTTACAAAGAAAAGAGAGAGATAACTTGGATTGTTAAGAGGAGAGATTTTCAGATTGACTCAGGCTTTCTTTTTCTCACTATTCTTTCTTCAAGAAAATGTTATGATCCTCATCTGGTGGGGTCCTTCATTGGACTTAGTGCTCTGAGTGTGTAAAGGGCCTGCTCAAATGACCTTGACCTTTCTTTCTTGTCTCCACTCTCTCTCCACCCATGTGATTTGGCCTTATCTGACCAGCTTTTTTCTTTCCTCCATTGACGTGTCTTTTCTTGTTCATAGGAGTGAGGCCAAAGGGCCAGGATTTAACTTGAAAATTGGGTGCAGCCTTTTGTCTAGTTGAAATAGTAAACAAAACCTTTTGACTGTGGGCCTGTGGAAGCCGGAAGGCCACTCAGCCTGCTATGATTCTAAGCTCTAAGTTTCTCTCCTCCAGACTAGAGGATTATGGATCCTGAATTGACCTAGATCATCTCGTACTGCTCTGTATGAGGTTTAGGAACAAAGCCCCATTGAACAATAAAAGATCTTTTTATATTCTGTGCCCCTCATATACCTTCCTTAGGAAGGTGATAGGGAAGATCTTGCTGGGCTAAGTAGGATTGAAGTAAGTCTGGATTCCTGGCCCAGAGCCACAGTTAACACCATTCCATAACAGAACCCCAATCTTTTCTGTTTCCCAATAAGTATTGGTAGGAATATTGATGAGGAATTTCTTCTATTGGGCCAGAGAGGTTAGAGTAGAGGCCTAGTATGAAGTTTCTATAATGTATTCCATTCAAATAAGAATTGGTTTGTGACAGATCTTCCAGGGAAGATGGTAGAGTAGGAGGACCCTAAATTCACCTCATTCCACAGTTACAACTAGGTAACACCCACATTAGTATAAACCCAGAAAACAACCTGAAGACTGGCAGAACAGACTCTCCACAGCTTAATGCAGAGAAGAGGTTACATTGAAGAGGGTAGGATGGCAGAAATGTGGTTGGGAGCTAAATGGACCCAGGGAGACTGTTAGTGGGAGGGCAGAAAGCCAAGAACATGAAAAGGGGAGAGGAACAGATCCCACCCCAAGGCTCCCAGGCACTGGGCACCTGCATGAAAACCATAATTTCATGAGTTCTTACAATCAGTGGAGCTTAACACCTGGAACTTCAAAAATCAACTGGCTTGGTTATGGGAGAACTGGGAGGACAAGAGGAAACTTGTGCTGCCCTTAAAGAGATGGCCCAACAAACAGCCCCACAGACAGAGCATAGAACCAGCAGTTTGAAAAATACCTAAGGTTTAGAGGAGGGAGATTTGTTTACTAATTTCAGAGCCTGTGCTGGAGGGCCAGAGATTGTTGGGAGACTTCTCCAAGAATGAAAGAACTGGTGGGTGCCATTTCCTTCCCCTGCCCCCCCAGCCTAGACACACAGACATCTGCAGGAACCAGTGCAGCATGATACTTGTTACCTAACTTGCTAACGGCACAACATCCCCCTGCCCCCACTCTCCTTCAGACGGGCCCCCTCCAATGCGCACTTGGCTGGAGCCAAATGGAGGGTGCCACAACAGGGAAGGAAACAACAGAACTAAAGGACAACCTACTGAATGGGAGAAGATAATTGCAAATGACATCTGATAAAGGGAGTGTCCAAAAGATATAAGGAGCTGATAACCACTCAACACCCAAAACACAAATAATCCAATTAAAAAATGGGCAGAAGACATGAACGGACAATTCTCCAAAGAAGACATGCTGGTGGCCAACAGGCACACGAAAAGATGCTCAACATCACCCATCATCAGGGAAATGCAAATCAGAACCACACGGAGATATCACCTCCCATCTGTCAGGATGGCCAAAATCAACAACACAAGAAACAACAAGCATTTGCGAGGATGTGGAATAAGGGAAACCCTCTTGCACTGTTGGTGGGAATGCAAACTGGTGCAGCAACTCTGGAAAACAGTATGGAATTTCCTCAAAAAAAAAAAAATAGAATTACCCTAGAATCCAGGAATTCCACTACTGGGTATTTACCCAAAGAAAATGAAAACACTAAATTGAAAAGATATATGCACCCCTATGTTTATTGCAGCATTATTTACTATAGCCAAAATACGGAGGCAGCTCAGTGTCCATCAATAGATGAATGGATAAAGAAGATATATATATATATATATATATACACATATATATATAAATAATTTGATGTCTTTTCTCTTTGCTTTTTTTCCCTAGAGGCATGCATATAGAAGATAGATAGATAGATAATCTAATGGCATGTATATATATCTATATGTAGATATATATATCTCTTATATGTATCTCACTTATATAATGTGATATATATTATATTTATATGTAATGGAATATTAGACATAAAAAAGAATGAAATCATGCCATTTGCAACAACATAGAACTAGAGAGTATAAGGCTAAGTGAAATAAGTCAGTCAGAGAAAGACAAATGCCATATGATTTCACTCATATGTGGAATTTAAGAAACAAACAAAGGGGAAGAAAAGAAAAACCACAAAAGAGACTCTCAACTCTAGAGAACAAACTGAGAGTTACCAGAAGGGAGGGCCCTTGTGATGAGCACTGGGTGATATGTGGAACTGTTGAATCACTATATTTTACACCTGAAACTAAAATTACACGGTATGTTAACTGTACTGGGATTAAAAAAGGAATTTATTTTTGTATTGTCTTCCCATATCACAGATATTAGTAAAATTAAGGTTGTAAATGAAAGGAGGAATAAAAATTTAAATGTTTATCTGCGAAAACACGCATCTTAAAATGTATTTTGTCATGTCTCCTTGTTTAACAAGCCAAATTACAAATGAATTCCACATATTGGGAAGTCTGAGAAGATAAATATCAGACAAATCTCAAGTGAGTTTCAAAATCTTTCTGTCACAAGCATAGCGGCCTAATGTCCATGGCAGTAAACAATACATTAATTCATCGCTCTCCCTTTTTACATGTCAAAAGCAGCCATGATGCTTGTATGTTTCTTAGAGTAATTTTACTAGAATTTTCTAACCTTTACTATTGGCATCTTTATCTTCCTTTTGGGCCTGTTTCCATTTTATAGAGACGTCATGCTATCAAACTCTCCAGACAGGGATGACGGGGACTGGCCTCTCCTTCTCAAGCCATGCTAGTAGAATTTTCATCCCTTTTGTTAACTGTTTGGAAATGCCAAGCAATGATTTACAACTCCTTGCCCCTGCAGGGCCTTTGTAAAGAAGTCACCCAGATGGTGTGAAACATTCCCAAACAGTGCAATGTGGATGCAGGGCTGTGGGTTTCAAGAATGTCTTGGAGGCTTTGTGCAGTCAGGATGAGGCATGAAACATCCATAGAAAAGGGAGGTAAAGAAAAAAATAATGGAATCCAAACTTGAAGCCTGTACTCTACAGTCCTGAAGAATGGATCTATACAAAAGAATCATACCCTGTATTTATGGAATGTGATGTTTAATTGAAACTGAATAAAATATCTAAGAGGTAGTATAAAGAAAAAATAGGATTATAGATATGCACACATATAAATACATACATTATACGTCCTAAATACAATATATGCATGCATTCTTTTTAGGGTGGTTTTCAAAACACAATATATTTTAGAGAAAGGATCAGCAAACTTTTTCTAAAAAGGGAGAGATATATTTTAAGTTTTGCAGGCTACATCCAGTCTCTGTCTCAACTACTTGTCTCTACTGGTGTAGCTCAAAACAGTAACAGACAGTATGTAAATCATGTGTGGCTGGGTTCCAATAACCCTTTATTTATCTGCTCTGGCATTTGAAGATCACAGTTTTCAGGCCATTAGCTACTACTCTTCTTTTCATTGTGTTCAACCATTTAAACATGTAAAAGCCATTCTTAGCTTGTGGACTACCCGAAAACAAGCAGTGAGCTAGATTTGGCCCCCAGGTCATAGTTTGATGATCTCTGCCCTAAAGGGTCAAGATCTGTGAGAAGGAAGAAAATTTTATGATATCTAAAAATTTTAAAGTATTTTAGATTTGAAAAGACCTCCTAATACTTAATATAATGTAGTCATCTTAATGGATGTGACTATGGCAAAGTGCTAAAATAATCACAAGTTAGCTCTGTATCTTTTACCTTTCCTCTGTAGTTCATTATACGCATATTTCTCATCCTCTGCTAAGTTACCAGCAATTTTGACCGTGTTTTTTTTTAACTATTCTGTACCAGAGAGACATCACATCCATTTGAAATTTAATAGTATGTATTGAACATAACTACAGTAAATGGTCATCAAATCTAAATTACTAAACAAAGCTAAAAACACAGAAATCCATGTCATGTCCATATCATATACATGTCATCAGACTCGATCATCAATCTGCTGAAGTATTCTATTTAATTTCAGACCGTCAGCCAAAATTCTTGTCACCATAACTATCTCATTGCTAGAGCTTCGGAGTAAAAACAAACCTTGGGATTATCTTAAGGTATGTATTTAGATTAATGTGTACATTAATACAGTCTCTCCAATAAAAAAAGAAAAGGATTTGAAATAAATCAATGGCCAGAAGAGAATAAAACGTAGACATTGTCATACTTTATTCACCCGGGGCATTTGTATTCACTTTTCCTGTTTCTCTTTGCTTCTTTTTTTCCTTAATGGCATTTGTATTAGTTATCTGTTGTGGCATAATAAAAGATCATAAACATAATGGGTTAAGACAAAATACATTTCTTATCTCATAGTCTCCGTGGGTCTCCTAAGGCTGCAGTCATGGTGTTACCTGGCTGGTGTTCTCTGTAGTTTGGCATCCTCTTCCAGACTCCTGTGGTTGTTGGCAGAATTCAGTTCCTTATGGTTCCTTATAATTATAGGACTGAGGTTTTTGCTTTCTTGCAGTCTTTTGAATGAACTTTGAGTTCCTAGAGACCCCCACATTCCTTGCTAAATGTCCCCCTGAAAACATAGCTTGCTTCTTCAAGGACCAGCAAGAGACTCTCTCTTGCTCCCATGTGCTAAGAGGAAGTTTTATGTAGTTTAATCAAGAGAGTGGTTATCTCAACATCTTTGCTGTACTCTATTGGCTAGGAGCAAGTCACGAGTTCCATGGATCTCAAGAAGGAATTATATAAAGACATGACTCACTGAGGGCCACCTTAGGATATGTCCACTGTAATATTACTAATACTGATTCAAAATAAATGATCTCTGTGACTTAATTAGTCACATAAGAATATTGGTCTGTGTTCTCATAGAGTGGCTATACACTGGTTCTACAATCCAATCTGTAAATGTGTCTTAAGTGTCCTCCAACTGGAATACAAAACTCTAGGTTGGAGTTTCTCAGTTGAGGTACTACTGACACTTTGGTTGGAGAGGTTTTGTTGTGGCGGGACTGTCCTATGCATTGCAGTATGTTTTGTAGTATCCCTGGCCTCTACCAATTAGGAAGCCCTCCCTCCCCATTGTGACAACGTCAAATATCCCCTGGGGGTAAAATCCTTTGTTGAGAAGCACTGTTATAGATAATTCGGTCTTTATTTTGTAAGAGTGACCTCAGCCAGTCTTCAAATCATTGAACTCTAACACATAAATGCTACAGTGGTCCTTAGGGTGTTTTTAGAGAATGAAAGGAGAAATAAATAAATGGGGGATATATTTTGAATATTTTCGAAGGTATGGAGGAAAAAGAAATTTAGGAAGAACGTATTTCTAGTTTGGCTAACTTTATAAATGGTATATTCACTGAGAAATGGAGTAAAAGAATACATACAGATCTCAGCATTGTAGAGTGAGAATCCAAGTTTGAGTTTTTTTATGGAATTTTCAAGTGGATGTTTGCAACAAACAGTTGGATATATAATTGTGAAGCTCTGGGTGGAGACAAGAACTAAGGGCCGTCGGAATTTAAATGGTAGTTAAAAGGAAGAAAAAGGAGGATGAAATCATGCAGGCCTATCATGTAGAATGAACAGAGCAATGGTCTGGATAGAGCCCTTGGGATATGAAAGGTAAGGCAAGAGACAAGGAAAGAGAAGTTAATTACAGAATTCAAAAAGGAGTTAGGATGAAAAACAGGAGAAAATGAGAATGTTCCCATGAAATTAAAAGTACTTACTATTTTAATCAAAGAATGTGGTAATTGGTGCCCAACAGAGTATCAAAATCCAGCAAGCTATCTACTGGATCTGGCAATATGAAATCAGTTTCTTGGATTTTTCAATGTGAAGTCTAGTGCTCAATGTTCGAAGCCCACTTAAGTCTCTTTCGTCAATGGTAACTTGCTTCAGTCAGACCAGCTTATACTGATCTTCTCTTACACAGGCTTCCTAAGGCTTTTGCCATGCCTTTATATCACACAATTTCACATTCCATCCCTGTTTTATCAAATATCTTGGATTTCAGTTCAAAGGGATTTTAAAAGAGAAGTGTAACTCTCTTTGCTCAGTGTTTGCCCTGCATTTCACAGAGACTCCATAAAGGAAATCTTGTTTAAAGCTTGCTTGAGACTGCAATTGTAAAGAGAGTGAGAACCAAAGTTTAAGACTATTGACTTCTAGAGAACACCATTGATTTTCAATTCACTGTTCCTTCTTCTTGGCCATATGTTCATGTATATATCTTTGTTAAGTATTTGCATTTTAGTAGTTTATATAGGAACTGCTAAGTGTTTTATTTGGGTCTTTATAAGGAAATAGTATGTGTTTCTAGAAACTTGTTATTTTGAACCTCATTTTTTTTTAAACCCAGTGATTTAACTGAATAAGTTCCATATGCTCATTATATAGATATTATTAGAAGGTATAAAATGAAATCAGTGGTCTCCCCCTCTACCACACTCTAATTCTGCCCCTGCAATGTTACCACTGTTTGGAATCTAATGGGTTTTCTTTCATCCTGCTTCCTTCTTTATGACATGTATAAAAACAAATATACCCTTATATGGTTGGAGATGTACAAAAACAGATTTTATGAAATTATTATGATAAAATACAATATTATTGTGCACTTAAAATTTAACTCTATGTCAAGGATATACCTTCAAGTCAATACATCTGGATCTACTACATTCAGTATAATAGAAGTGTGCTATTTCCAAGTGTCAATGTGAAGTTATTCGTTTAGTCACATATATATTAATACATATTCAGGTAGTTTTCAATTTGTTAAAAACAATGCTTTAGGGGCGCCTGGGTGGCTCAGTCATTAAGCATCTGCCTTTGGCTCGGGTCATGATCCCAGGATTCCGGGGTCGAGCCCTGCATCGGGCTCCCTGCTCAGTGGGGAGCCTGCTTCTCCCTCTCCCACTCCCCCTGCTTGTGTTCCCTCTCTCACTGTGTCTCTCTCTGTCAAATAAATAAATAAAATCTTTAAAAAAACACAATGCCTTAATAATGAACATTTATGGTTTATATGGGTATGTTCAAGTAACAGTGTTTTCTTCATTTAAAATGATGTTGGGATGCCTGGCTGCCTTAGTTGGTGGAGCATGCGACTCTTGATCTTGGGGTCATGAGTTTGAGCCCCACATTGGGTGTAGAGATGACTTAAGAAAAATTTTAAAAATCTTTTCAAAAATGTTATTAATTGTGCCTCCCCCGCCCCCATGACTTCCCTGACCTAGCCTTTCTTTCTCTCTCCTTTCACTTCCTGGGACCTCAACTACTGTTTACTCTGCTTCTAGGTAGAGTTTACAACCACTTAGATCATTTACCCACTGATCACAGCAGGCCTTAAAGGTTGAGTTTAAGGATTAGACATTTTTAAAAAATTATTTGTTGCTAAGTCTTTTCAGTCATTTAACATTTTCTCTGTGTTTGGTAATTCTTGACTTGCCAGGTGCTGACGGTGTCACTAGCTTGGGTTCCAGGCAGCCTGGATCTCATCTATTGCAGTTAATAATGGCATGGGCTTGGGATGCCTGGGTGGCTCAGTTGGTTGAGAATCTGCCTTCAGCTCAGGTCATGATCCCAGGGTCCTGGGATCAAGAACAGCATCGGGCTCCTTGTTCAGCAGGGAGCCTTCTTCTCCCTCTGCCTGCTGCTCCCCCTGCTTGTGCTCTTTCTCTGACAAATAAGTAAATAAAATCTTTAAAAAAAAATGACATGGGCTTGGTGTCTCTGGTGTTAATGCCAAAACTGGGCATGAATAGTCTTTAACTGAAACAACTAAGATAAAATAAACTTCTTTCACTTGATCTTAGCTACTATCAGTTATGTCACTCATGCTTGGGAAAATAGGAGTACTTGGTTATTCTGCTATAATTTTCTTCAACCACTTTTTTTTTTGCCTTTTTTTTTTTAAAGATTTTATTTATTTATTTCACAGAGGGAGAGAGATCACAAGGAGGCAGAGAGGCAGGCAGAGAGAGAGAGGGGGAAGCAGGCTCCCCGCTGAGCAGGGAGCCCGATGCGGGCCTCGATCCCAGGACCCTGAGATCATGACCTGAGCCGAAGGCAGAGGCTTTAACCCCCTGAGCCACCCAGGCGCCCTTTTTTTTGCCTTTTTAAAAATGTTTCTTTCTTATTCTCCATCAGATTTCAGGAAGTTGAGGAGTCTAACTAAGATCGTGTGAGATTAGAATACTAGAAAAGTTAATGACCCAGGAAATTAAGAAAATTACTTAAAGAAATCCTACTCAGAACAAATGTTCACTGTGTCCCTCCTGGAATCCACTTTTACTATATTGAATTTCCTCATGTAGTCAAGAATTCAAACCTAGAAAATCTATAGGAATTTTCAGTGAGACAAAGGCACACTGAATGATTGCCATTCATTCTGTTTCATGCCACATAATTGCTAAGAATGACTGGTTCCTAATGTGTATTTTAAATACCAGATTTTGTGTGGAACATAAGAATTGAATTACATATTTTTTCTCTTCAATGCTTGTGCTATATAAAAAAATCAAAGGGCTCAGAATTGGGCTCTAGTCAGAGCTATTTACTAGCCACGTGATCTTGGTCAAATCATTTAACCTCTTTTGGGCCTTGGTTTCTTAGTATAGAAATTGAGGGGGAGGGGAATAGATTCTCTAAAGAATTTTCTAACTCTGAAATTGTATGACCCTTAAATTCTATTGAGGATAGAATCTCATTAAATGTGGACCAGTGGTGTCCCTTAAAATGAAAATGTCTTGGTATGATTGCTGTTGTAATGTGCAAATGTTCTGAAATTAAATCAATAAAGTGAAATCCTTGCTCCTCTTTCATATGCATGATTATATTGTGTGATGTTAAACAGCTGCCGTGTTCTATCATGGCTGCAGCCCTTCAGTTCTGGTTGAAATGACTCCTGTGTGTCTACTGAGAAATAAGACTAATGCATGATTCAGCGCCTTTATAAATCAAAGATTCTATTACAGGCAGAAAATAGCCCAACAATAGCTATTCTATTACACTTCAATGGCATTAGAAAAGAAGAGAATACATCAAATGAAGAACATGGGCCCTGCCTTTTTATTCTGTAATACAATTAAAAAGTCATGTAGGTTTTAGTAGTTTCTTCTGCCCAGTGGTTAGCACGTTGACACCTATGTTGAATGACATTGTCCAAGATGTACCTCTGTTTTTTCAAAATATCAGTTCACTTCTGTGTTTTGGTAAAGAGATGGAGTTTACTATACAGAGTATGGTGGATTATTTTTTCAGTGTAGCTCGTTTGGATTTTTACTTTCTGATGCCTCACAGGGAACAACTGAACACAATATGTATCAGGAGAAAAATATATGTCTGTGTTTGTATATAAAATGAGTTGATTTGATAAAACAATTATATTTAATATACATTTTTAGTTGTAAATGATCCTAAAGACTTTTTGTTGTGTAGTCTACCCGTACTCTTCCAGACCTATGTTTTATTGTGTAGAGAAGAGTTAGACACTTATCCTTGATATTTCTTTTTTTTTTTAATATTTTATTTATTTCACAGAGGGAGAGAGATCACAAGGAGGCAGAGAGAGCAGGCAGAGAGAGGGGGAAGCAGGCTCCCCGCCAAGCAGGGAGCCCGATGCGGGCCTCGATCCCAGGACCCTGAGATCATGACCTGAGCCGAAAGCAAAGGCTTTAACCCACTGAGCCACCCAGGCGCCCTATCCTTGATATTTCTTCCACCATTTCCTCCTTCAACAAACTTGGAACTGGCATGAGAGCTGCTAAGTATTTTTTAAAAGATTATATTTATTTATTTGTTAGAGAGAGAGAGAGCACAAGCAGCGGGAGCAGCAGGCAGAGGGAGAGACAGGCTCCCTGCCGAGCAAGGAGCCTGATGATGGACTCAATCTCAGGACCCTGGGATCATGACCTGAGCCAAAGGTAGATGCTTACCCGACTAAGCCACCCAGGCACCCTGAGAGCTGCTAACTATTTAAAAACCATCAACAACTGTAGGCCCCATATATAGTAGGTTGAGTAACTTACTTCACCGCAGTCCCACTTAGTGCAAAATGTCAAACTTAAGAAATTTATTTGGTAGAGCAACGAATTAATTTTTACAAGACACATGATCTTAATAAATTATTTAATAAATGAAGCCTGTTCATCACATATTGGTGTATCACATACTAGACAGCAGCAACTATAGAAAATATGTGATAACAGTCCTACTTTATAAAATTTTTTTAAAAGATTTTATTTATTTACTTGTCAGAGAGAGAGAGAGAGAGAGAGAGAGGGAGAGCGCACAAGCAGGGGGAGTGGCAGGCTGAGGCAGAGAGAGAAGCAGGCTCCCTGCCGAGCAAGGAGCCCGATGCAGGACTCGATCCCAGGATGCTGGGATCATGACCTGAGCCGAAGGCAGCTGCTTAACTAACTGAGCCACCCAGGCATCCCACTACTTTATAAAATTTTAAAACTTATAAGAGAAAAACAGCAAAGACAGGGCTAAACCCAATTTTTAGAAATTTTTATGACACAGAGGGTTTGAGAATGAAGCAGTGAGTGATAGAGGAGAGATGGGATAAAAACAAGGCCAAAACCCCTAGTACCTGTATGCTTGTGATTGTTATCTTGATTGTCTCATTAAAATCATTCAATTTTGAGGGTAGTTATACTCCATTCTATAAAAATCACTTAATGAGATTAAGTGATTTTTCTTTCTTTCTTTCTTTTTCTTTCTTTCTTTCTTTCTTTCTTTTCTTTCCCTTTCTTTCTTTCCTTCCTTCCTTCCTTCTTTTCTCTTTCTTTCTTTCTTTCTCTTCTTTTCTCTTTCTTTGTCTTTCTTTCTTTCTCTTTCTTTTTTTCTTTCCCTTTCTTTTTTTCAGAGAGAGAGAGCACAAGTGGGGAGAGGGATAAGCGGGTTCCCCGCTGAGCCAGGAGCCTAATGTAGGGCTTGATCTCAGGACCCTGAGATCATGACCTGAACCAAAGGCAGACAGTTAAATGACTGAGCCACCCAGGTGCCCCAAGGCTAAATTATGTCTTAATATCAACTTAGAAAATGGAATTTATACACATGCCCTATTTGCATAAGGAGCATTTTCATATAATAATAGATTAAAACAATGCATTTGGCCAAAGAAGCTATATTGTTAAGAGCTGCAGAACAGTAGCCTAATACATTAGTTTCCAAGGTCTAATTCTAAAAATAATATTTCATAAAATAGATAGGCACTAAATAATTTTTTCATTTAAAACTAGAGTTGAGGGGCCCCTGGGTGGCTCAGTCGGTTAAGCAACTGACTCTTGATTTCAGCTCAGGTCATGATCTCAGGGTCCTGAGATGGAGCCTAGGTCTCCACGCTCAGAGGGGAGTCTGCTTCTCCCCCTCTGTCCTCCACCCCACCCCCAATTGAACATGGTGTGCTCTCTCTCACTAAAATAAAAATAAATAAATCTTAAATAAAAAAAACTAGAGTTGACTTCATTGTTTTGTTTTATAGTGAAATATATCTGTTACTGCCGAAACCCAAAGAAATAACACATTAATACATCCTCAGTGAAGTAAAATCAATCCTACAGGTCATTGCTTGACTTTGTGGGTTAAAATTGCTTTCAAAATCTTATTATTAGCACTGTTGCATTGGAGGCTTCTAACTCCATTACCATAGAGAAGAGATTTCATTTTTTATAACAACTTGCTACCTTTCAAAATGCAAAGTTTTAAGTACAGGCCACTTTGAGTAGACTTGATTTTCCTAAATTGATAGAGATTGAGCTTGCTGTCAGTAACTTGTCTCAAAGGCTAACTTTCAAAATTTACAAGTTATGGAAAAATGTCGAAGGAATAGATGAATAAATGAATCACTGGCGCATTTAAGAATGAAATGCTTTTGAAATAGGTTGCTGTGTTTATGGTTGGCTCAATTTACCTTCTCTACCACCTTCTTAATTTAGATCTCTGTCAAGCTGAAGAAGAATAGATGAGGGAATCCACTTCTGTCATTTTATTTTACTGCCAAATATATACTGTAATTTCTTTTCCACATGCTGTTTTCCAAGTGTCATGGGATTATAAGGCCGTTTGTTTTTACTCAATTGTAAGTGTTGTTGCATACGAGAAATGAACTGGATTACGTGTTGTGCGTATCCAGTGCATCTCCAAGGGAAACAATAGCAAAAATAGCTTGCTGATCAACAGGTTTAAAATCTAATAGAAATGTTTTCAGTGTAGCGCTATGCTTTTCTGCGGGGTTGAGAAAACACGTTTACTTACCTCTCTATTTCTTCATTCCTTTTCATTTACATATGAAAAATCATTTGGCTTTGATCTGTTTTTTATTTATGTGTGCAGTACATCAAGAAACTACATGATACAATTTATACATTTTGGAGCTGATAGAATACTGTTATCAACTCAAAACAATTCTCATATATTGTCATAACTATCTATCAACAGAGTAATAAAGATTATATATTATTCTTGAAGTAGTGTCTTTTGTAGGGCTGGTTTTGTTTTTCATTCCCCCAAATTTTATCACTCTATCATTCTTTAACTAAATATGTTCTTTTGAATAGGAGAACTGAAGAAACTATTTTGCTTAAACAGGACATCTTGTTTCATTAAGGAAACTAATTTCATGCTCCTTCTCAGAATTTTCAACTAAACCTTGGGGAGTAGCATATAAAAAATTTGAAAGGAAAAAAAGAAGGTTGTGTTTGTCTTAAATTTAACTTTCTTATTTTAATTGTATTTTTCCAATTTAGGAAATTTACATTTAAGCTGCATCTACGTGGCATAAAGTTGAAAAGTTAGTTAAAATTATCTAATGGATTTGCATTTAAATAGACAATCTAAGAAAAAAAGTCAAATCTTAACGTTTCTTCTCAGGAAGAGATTATAGCTTTTACCAAGTTGTGGTTCCCACGCAGAAATCTGGGCAGTTGAGGAAATGAGATAAGGCTAGAGGAAGAAGTGAGCAGAAACATTGGGAAAATATTGCATTAGAAAGTTTGGTGCCCAGTCATCATGAAGAAAGTTCTATAGTGCCTGAAGTTCATAGCAAATATCCATTAGGAATTTAGTAATCAGCCATTCCCACTTCATGTTCCGTATCTGTGTTTATCAGTGATTCAAATTCAACCGCTCTGCTTTGAATTCCAAACTTATTAACAAACAGCTTTTCTTCTTTGTCTTCTATGATGCTGCTGTCTATCTAGGGCACTTGCATCCGGTCGTGAAGACTGCTTGCTGCACAGTAGCCGTAGGAACGCACACTGGGATGCACACACCAGTGCTGTGTGGGCCAGCGGCTTTCTGTGTCTATCTCATAGATAATTTCTTCCTCTGCAACCTGCCTTCTTGACTAGATGGTGACCACCGTCCAGGCTTCCTGCCTCATGGTTACTTAGGAAGGGACATTTCAGTAATCTGAAGATGTCAAATTTGCCTCCAAATAGAGAGCACAAATGTGAGGTTAACATATCCTCTGAGAGCAGCAAAAGGTAGGTGAAGGTTAATATTCATGCAAATCACGGGTAAACTGGAGGCCAGAGGTTGAGAAATTTCTTATTTTAGCACATCCACTTATTGCTTAAATAGGTACTAGATTCATTAGTTGAGAGCGAAAGGATATGGATAGAATGGGATGAAAGGACAACCAAGAAATTGTGAACTAGCTGAGATGGAGATAGAGTGAACATAGAATTTACCTTCGAAAATGCGGCACTTTTGACAATGTGTTAGTTTCCTGTTGTAACAAATTACCATAAACTTGGTCTGCTTAGAAACCCAGAAATTTGTTCTCTCACAAGCTGGAGGCCAAAAGTCCTACCTCAGTTTCATTGCGTAGAAATCAAGGTGTCAGCAGAGCCCTGTTCCCTCCACTCTACCATTTTTAATGGAGAATCTGTTGCTTGCCTCTTCCAGCTTCTGGTGGTTGTCAGCTTTGTCGTGTGACCGCCTCACTCCCATCTCTGCCTCCCTTGGTGGCATCACCTTCTCCTCCTCTGTGTTTGTCCCATTTTCCTATGCACCTGTCTCATAAAGATGCATTTAAGGCTCACCCTGATAATCAGGATAGGGTCCCCATCTCAAAATCCTTACCTTAACTACATAAGCAAAGATCTTTTTCCCCCCTCGCTATCTAAGGTAGCATTTATAGTTTCTGGGTATTATGATGGGGCTTTCTTGGGGAGGGGGGCATCATCAGTCTGCCTACCACAGATGGTAGAAGAGAGCACTGTGAATAATCACACGGCAGCAACAGGGCAAACTGGGGCTGTCCCAGGCAAACTGGAATACTGACACCAGTGTTTTTGCTTTTCTTCTAAGAACTTTATTTTTAATTAAATTACTATATATCTATATCTATATCTATATCTATATATGGTGTGTGTGTGTGTGTGTGTGTGTGTGTGTGTGTGTGTGTATAAGTTCGTAGCATAAGCTCTGACAGTTTGTTTTCTCTTTTTTGTGATGCAAGTGCCTGGCTTAAGCTTTGGTTGCAGAGGCCTCAGTTTCAACAACAATTATCTTGAATAAACACTTTGCCAGTCACAGGACCCAGGCCACCCATGCAGCAGCTCCTTTGTTTTAGAGATCTTGGTTTGGGCCACTTGTTTTTTCCCCTCCCAAGCTTTAAATTCCCTGCTCGTGTGTATGTGTGTGTGTGTGTGTGTGTGTGTGTGTGTGTGTGTGTGTGTGTGTGTGTGTNTGACAGCAGTGAGCCAGTGCATGAGCATGGGTGTGTGGTGAGGGAGGGAGGGCTGGGGCAGGGCAGAGGGAGAGGGACAGAGAGAATCTCAAACAGGCTCCACACCCAGCTTGAAGCCCGCATGGGGCTTGATCTCATGACCCCAAGATCATGACCTGAACTGAAATGAGGGGTTGGACACTTAACCAATTGAGTCACCCAAGGGCTCCCTACTCTCATGTTTTAAGTTCACCAATTAAGAGTGAGCCTGTGAAACCTTAGGCCCCCACCCTTGACCCCAATAAAAGCAGAACCCCAGGCCTGTGCTCTCTCGTTATCTGTGACCTTGCTGTGTGGCCCTGGGTGTGCCATGTAATTTCCAGGATCTGTAAGTAATAAACCTTCCTTCTTTTTTCAAAGTTTCCTGGTAGTTATTGCTGAAGGGCAGCTTGCAATAGTAATAACCATAAGGACCAGTCCAGCCACAATATCAGTTATTGATAAGCTGAGACCGGCACACCAAACAATATGTACACACACACACACACACACACACACACAGTTTAAATATTCAAATATTTCATTATGGTTTATTTTAAAAAACTACTTTTGCATCTCACTTTCAGTAGTGATCATTTTCAGCTCTTTTAGCTATATTATTGTTATATATAATATACTGTGATTTAATATAAAAAATATATATTGGTCTCTGCCCCTGTTTCAGGCATAGAGCTCCTACAACCCTTGAAATTTCCTAGAAAGAGTGCTAGGAGCCTCTTCTAATATGTGGTCTTTAACTCCAGTTCCTGACACAGAACACCCAAACCCCTTGGAATGTCCTGGGTGATAGGAGTGTTCTTTTGTTCCAGTGTGGTAATTCTTGGTGGGTTCCTGGACAGCTTCAGGATGGGGGCTAGCAAGCCAGAAAGACCAAGCCATGGTTAGAAACTTGGAACTTTCAGTGCTACTCCCTTTATGCAGAAGGAGAAAGAGGTTGGAGTTTGAGTTAATGATTGGATCATGCCTACTTGGTGAGGCTTCCATAAAAATCCCAAAAGTATGGGCTTGAGGTGCATTCAGATTGGTGAACACATCTCCATGCTGGGAGGGTGCCACATCCCAACTCCACAATGACAGAAACCCCTATGCTTGGGACCTTCCAGACTTGGCCTTGTGTTTCTCTTTATCTGGCTATTCATTTGTATTCTTTAAAATGTCCTTTGTGATAAGTTGGCAACAGTAAGTAAACTGTTTTCCTGGGTTCTGTGAGCCCTTCTAGCAAACTATGAAACCTGAGGAGGGGGTCATGGGAACCTCTGATTTGAAGCCAAGTCAGACAGACAGTTATGAGTAAGTAACCTGTGGACCTACTATGCACAATTGGTATCTGAAGTAGGGAGCAGTCTTATGGGATTAAGCCCTTAACATGCGGTGTCTCTGCTAACTCCACTTAGAGTCATGATGGAATTGACTTGTAGGATATTTGGCTGGTGTTAGAGAGTCAGTCAGTGTGGGAAAAGAAACCCACATATCCAGTGTCAGAAATGTTGTGTGTGAGGAAACTGTGTTTCTCCTTCGACATGTACTATTATGGCTACTTCTCGATTTATTGGTTTTAGCAAGTACCGTCGACCTTCAACTCATTGGTTGGTTATGCTGCTCCATCTCTAATTGTTTTTCTAGATCCAGTCTCTGTCTCTCTCTGCTCTGTTCTTCTATGTGCTGACAGGATGACTCCTATGGACCAGATTGCCAGAGCCCCCTTGAGCTTTGGCTTATAATTGCAATTTGCCAATGACAGGTATTGGAACAGGATCTAAGGTCAGGAGCAAGAGAGGTCAGGTGTCTATTCCCATTTCCGGATGATCCTTCCTTGCCAGATTACAGTTTAATAGTGGCCATGTTCCCCTACCTATGGCCACAACTCCTGTTGGGGGGCCCTTTCCCGTAGTTACAGATCTTGTCAGTCCCAGTAACACTGCTCTCTCCCTTGCCTTCTCTTGTAAGGCTGGGAATAGCTTCATAGTCTTGTTAGTCTCTGGGTGCATCACCATTCAATTGAGTTCTTTAATTTTTCTCTCAACTCTATAAATCACTCTTTCGTTAAATTTTCTTCAACTACCTTTTGAATAAGCTATCTGTTTTCTACAGAAACCTTGACTAAAAAATGTTTAGCTCCCACATTTCTCACTCACACCCTCTTCCTATTCTTTCAGCATACTCATTCACTACCTAGAATGTACCTAGAGAAAAATAGGACTTTACAAAAAATACCTTAGTGAAGTATTTAAATAGAAGGAGTTTAAGTCAAGAAATTGGCCACTCAGTGGATAGATGTATCGGGAACCCCAAACTGAGGAGAGGTGGGGCAACACAGATGTGAATATCAGCAAGAAACAATCACCACCCTTAGGCTAGAGGGACAAACCTAGGGTGGTGTTGTGGTTGTCCAGGGCTCAAGATCACCTGGTAAATGTGGGGACCGTGGCCAGACTGTTTGGAAGGGCTACCGGAGCAAAGGAGACGCAGATATTGCCAGAGAGGCCAGCTGCTGCATAGAGGGAGGAGAAGAAACCTGAATCCTCCTTACCTTCTGCCCTCCAGTCTCCCTTAAGTGCCTCCCACTAGCTCAAACTACATGGAAGCCAGAGAACAAAAAACTTGGAGTTGTAGTCTGCCCAGGAGTCATACCTCTGAGATACAGAAAAATTGTCCCAAGGAAATTCTGGGGCACTTGAACTCTTTCATGTAGGCCACCATTTAGGCCAGACTTTAGCAAACTGTTAGATCTGCTTCTGTCTGCTTCACTTTGCCCATTGAAGCCAAATCTCAGGTAAATTTACCTATCGTTTTTTAAAAGATATATTTATTTTAGAGAGAGGATGAGAGAGAGAGGGTTAGAGGGAGAGAGAGAGAAGCAGACTCCCCATTGAGTGTGGAGCCCAGTGCCATTCGAGGCTGGATCCCAAGACCCTGAGATCATGACTCGAGCTGAAATCGAGTTGGATGCTCAACCAACTGAGCCACACAGGTAGTGCAAGTTTACCTATTTTCATCAATTTTACCTAATTTAATCATACATTCTATTCTCCTTGGTCCAAACAAATGTAAAATCCATTCCCACAATACTTCTTGATTTTTGCTTACACAAATTAGCAACAGTTTGCCATGACATTGGACATAAGTGCTATCTCATCCCCAGATCTTGAAATTCTTCTCTGGACCATGCTAGAATCTGACTCTTCAAGGGCAATGGAGAGACAATGTGAGTGGAGGGGTTTATTCTTAAAGAGCTGCCTTTCTTTTGCTAGGCAACTGCCTCTGTAAATTCATTAAAGATTCTCTTTTTTTTTCTTTCAAATAAGCTTTATTTTTAATAGTTAGAATCTGGAAACAAATGTCTACCAACAATTGATAGGTGAACGATTTTATTACATCCATACACAGTGAAATAGTACTCAGCAACAAAAATAAATAATTTAATTAATCTCTGAGCAATTATGCTTACTAAAAGAAGGTTTAAAAAAAGGCCATACTGGCTTTATTATTTATTATTTATTATTTATTATTATATACTATTTATTATATAAAATACCAGAACATGCAAATTAAAGTACTGTGAAATAAAACAAATCAATGGTTGAATGACAATGAGGGGTTACAGAGGGGCAAGAGGAATAGATTATGAAGTGACATGAGAAAACTTTGAGAGCTAATGATATGCTCGTTACTTTAAACATGGTGATGGTATCACAGATGTCTACATATGTCAAAATTCATCAAATTATAAACTTATGTACAGTTTATTTCACTTATACACTAATAAAGCTATTAACAGATATAATGCTACCACATAAAAATCTGAATCTCCCATTTCTCTTGGGAGATCAACCAACCCTATATTGACTCAACTATTTCCCACTTCTCATATCTTGGTAGGGACAGCCCTGCCTCAGTGTCAGCAAAGACTGGAGAACAATTAATACCATGTCCACCCAAACACTGGCTGGGTCACAAGACCCATCCGAGACTGCAGGCTCTCTCTTCCCTGCTCTGGAGTACCTGCCTGTGCAGTGATGACCTAAGGTCAGCAGCCCAGGGAGGTATAGGAATCCAGAAAACCTTCCAACGATTTGCTCTGACACTGACCTCTGCCACAGGAGATAAAGAGGTCTGTAGGTTCTAAGAATTTCTGTACACATTTAACCCAGAGCCACAGTCACATGAAATTTATCTCTGCCCTTCAGAGCAGACACATAACCTCTAGTTTGCCGCAATCTCCACCACTCCTTAATTAATCAAGGTTTCTGTACTCAGTGTTTCTATGTTTTTTTAATCTTAAAGGTAAACTTTAACTATTAAATTTCTGAAAGATTTCTCTAAATAAGTTATAATCAAGCCTACATTAGAATATCTAAATAAAATGATCTTTAACCAGAGTTAACCTTACTAAATGCTAATGCTTAAATTTTGGAAAATAGAAAAACAAAACTGGTATCTTTATCCTTAACAAATTCAAATGGCAGGAAAAATGACAACATTCTATGCATCAGAAGAAGAAATATATCAATTGTGTTTCCTACTTAGCCTCTGAAGGTCTTATTTGCCTCCCGAATTTTGGACTTCACAGGGGCTGTAGCTTCTGGGTATGTATCGGGAGATGGCTACAGCTCAACAGTGTTGGGGAATGTAAGACATCCTCTAGGAAAAAGGTACTTAAGTCCTGCTGTTCCCAGAAGAAATGGCGGTTGTCATACCATTCACCTCTTCATCAAGGTGAGCTTAGGGCTCATAGGAGATCCTGACATCTAGATCATAAGGGCAGTCCCATGAGGCTGAATAGTTTTTCCTAAGGCTTAGACAACATTGTCAATTAGGCCAAATTAGATGAGAGCTGTTCTCTGTCATCCTGCCATTTTCTCTGATGCACATAAAATTTGGGGCTGCCACAAAAAGCGCTCTTCCCTTCATGTTGGCAAAGCCCATATCTCGCTCTCTCTTTTTAAAAAATTTTAAGAGCATATTTTTTAGCCTAATATACCCCAAATAGTATCATTTTAATATGTAGTCAAATAAAGATTATAAGATGTTCTACATTCTATCTCACTCTCTTTCTCATACTATGTTTTAGAAATCTAGTGCACATTTTATACTTATAGCATATCTCAGCTCACACCAGCCCTATTTCAGGGGCTCACTAGTCATTTGTGGCTAATGCCTACTGTATTGGACAGCACGACTCTATTTAGCCCACAGTCCTAGTTTTCTTCCTGACTGTGGAAAGCAATCAACACCCTAGTATACAGGTGTGAAGAGAAGAAATGAGCTCAGTGAGTCATGACCTGTTTCTCAAAAGCCCATTTCTTTTCTCAGTCAGCCCCACATAGTGAACAGAACAAGGGCTTTAACAATAAGGTTTTTTCAGGGTACAAAGCAGATCAGGGTGGGACAGGCAGTTCCAAGGCTGGGTGATTGGAGGCTGGAGAAATCCATCTCAGCTATCTCATGTAGAGTCAGTACTGTCCATGGAAAACAAAAACCTCTGGAAAACTGCAACAGATCCCAGCTCGGATCTTTTTGGGAGGTGCTGGGTCATGTCCACACCAAAACCATCTGCGGGTGGGAAATGAGGATCCCTAACGGGTTCATATCACTCATGATTCCCTCCAGGAAATAGGAGGGAGGGTGGAGGTGTGCTTTGCCTGAGTACACTGGGGTGACAGCCACACAGTGTGGGGCCCTGACCACTGGCAGAGGTGCAGTGGTCTTTGCAACAGACATAGACAATGGAATAGCTCAGGTCAAGTGAAGGCCCTGGGGAGATTAGAAAACATAAAAGGAGGTCCTGAAGCCTCCTCACATACCTGGCACTTGTAGTTACCTCCCCAGTGTGGATACCTAGATGTACGAAGTTCAACTTCAGGATGTTGATCCCATCTGAAAGGCTACTTTCAGAGCTTTTCTCTTTTATGAGTCATTCTACGTTGAGCAAAGAGAAAGCACGTTCCCTGCTCTCTTAAGGACTCCCTTTGGTGTGAAGTTCCTGGTGCTAAATGAACTTAAAAGTTGTAGCTAAATCTCAAACGCATAGGGAAAGCCTTTCTTTGGTATGAACTTTTAGGCACCAAGCCCAGTGGGAGGGTCTTCTTTAGGCCCTCCCACGTTTGCTGAACACATATGGCTTTGCTCTCTTGTTATGTCTCTGGTGGATGATGAGGCTGGATTTGTCACCAGAGAATTGCCCACATTCACTTCATCCATAGGCCTTGCTGTGGTGTGAACTTTCATGTGTTGCATAAGCTGGGGATGACTGATGTAGGCTTTCCCACATTCACTGCACACAAAAGGCCTTGCTCCACTGTGAATTCTCTCATGTACTTTAAGGTAGGAACGGTGGCTAAAGAATTTCCCACATGTATCACACTGGTAGGACCTCTCCCCAGTGTGGCTTTTCTGGTGCTCAGCAAGTGCATCTTTTCGGAGAAAGGCTTTCCCACATCGGCTGCACGGAAAAGGCCTTTCTCCACTGTGAATTTTTTGGTGCTGAGTAAGTGCATCTTTGCGGCCAAAGGCTTTCCCACATTCACTGCACTCATAAGGTTTTGCTCCGCTGTGTATTGTCTGGTGCTGAATAAGATGGGATTTTCTGATAAAAGATTTCCCACATTCAACACACTCATTAGGCTTTGATCCCACGTGAGCTCTCTGGTGTGCTTGGAGGTTGAATTTGTAGGCAAAAGATTTCCCACAATCGTTGCACTCATAAGGCTTTTCTCCAGAGTGGATCTTCTGGTGTCGAACACATTTGCCTATGGTGCTAAAAGCTTTCCCACATTCACTGCACTTGTAATTTTTTTGTCCAGTGTGAAGGGCTTCCTCACACTGGGTGCTGCTGCATGGCTTCTCCTCATCTTTAGTGGCATGCTGCTGGACAAGTCCAGAGCTGGCCAAGAAGTCCTTCTCATCCTCTTTGCAAGTGAAGGCATTCTCTGACTTGTAGCTTTCGTAGCTCTTAACAAAGGAATCTCGGTCCTTTTTTCCCCTAGGGACTTCTTCACTCTCCTGGTTGGGGATTTGGTCAGTGTTGACAGAGACCCAGAAGATTCTTCCACATGACCCACATGGGTGTGACTGAGGCCCAAGGGATGTTCCCTGCTGCCCAGAAAGATGCAAAATGTCTTTTAAGATCGGGTCACACATGTTACATGGGTGGCTCTCTTGGATGGAAGGACCCCCGCTGAGAATTCTCACCTGCGACTCTCTTACAGAAACACCCTGCTCAGAAGATGCGTCTTCATTCTTTACACTATGACAAGGGCCCTGGCTCCCCTGGACCCTTCCTGCCCCTGCCGGAGCTATGGCTATATTTGCAGGAATCGCAGGCTCTCGCACTGGCAGTGGTTGGGGAATTAAATGATACCTGGAAATTGGAAGTCCCAGTGAGGTCACCAGTAGAAAGTTCTCCAGGATCACACGACAGTATAGGTGTTTCTGAGACTCATCAAGTAGCTCCCACTCCTCCGGGGAGAAGTATACGAACACATCCTCAAAGGTTACAATGTTGCGGGTGGGATCCATCTGTGCGCCAGCCTCCGCCATTGCTACAGTATCAAGGCCCTGCGAGGGCCTAACTCAGCGGGTGTAAGGAAATACGAGGCACAAGATTGTCCACACTGCGGTCAGAGACACCAACTCCACACAAAGGGATACCACACAAAACTAAAGCTGGGGTAACACGGCTCCTACAAAGCATAGAGTCAGGCCCCGACTTCCAAAATGGCTTCCGTTCTGTTGGGGTAAAAACCGACAAAGAAACAGTCTCTGCCTAGTGCTTCCCCTGTCTTTCTCAGATGAACCGGAACCAGATATGACGGAGCCTGGTCCAATGAGAGGAGGCAGGAAGTCCCGCCTGTATGTCGCCTTAAATATATACATACATATATTTTAACAAAGGAAGGGCTGACTTCCTTAGATTGGAGAGAGGAATGGAGGTTTCACTTGGCAAGTGTGACTTCAGGCACTTTTAAAATTCATGGTTCTCAGCTTCATTCAAAGCCATCCAAAAGTCTCCATTCCAAATTTCATAGTCCTGAGTAGTTTTTTTTTTAAATGATTCATTGTTGCTATATAGGGTAGCTATTAGTTTTTTTTGTTTGTTTGTTTTGTTTTCTTCTGTGTTGACCTTGTATTTATGCACTGTTGAATTCCTTCTTTATATTTACTTGTTTGTCGGTTGGTTATCTTGGATTGATTTTATAAATTATCATAACCTCTGAAATTATTTTATTTCATATTTTCCAACTTCTGCATCCATTCTCCACTTATCCCTTTTCTCTCATCTTTTGCAGTGGCCAGAACCTTTAGGACAGGGTTGATTAGTAGTGGTGAAAAGAGATGACTTTTTAAATTTATGAATTTAATGTAAATTATTCTAGACTTTGCATCTTATGCTGTATAAATATTTGCTATACATATTTGGTAGATACATTTATGAAAGATACATTGGTAGATATACTGGTAGATACATTTATGATTGCTGGATATCATTCAATGGTATATTGACCTATATTTAGTTATGTTTTTTCTCATTTAGATACATTATTTTAGTGAATTAACTTTGTTGGTGAATTTTCTTAAATCGTGCCATCCTTGAATTTTGAGATTAAACCATTGGACATGAGGTCGTTAAAATGAAATATTGATTTTGATTTGTTGATACTATGTTTGAATTTTATTTCTGTGTTTATAAGTGTGATTAATCTATGTTTTTGTTTTCTTGTGCTTTTCTTTGTTGGGGGCCACAGACATTACTAAGCTCAGAAAATGAGAAATTGTCTATTTTCTGTTCTGTATATTGGAAGAATTGGTTTTTTTTTTACAGTTGAAATTAGCTTTTTAAAAAAGTTTAGTAGGTCTGATATCTTTGTGGTTCTAAAAATTTAACTATTCTTTCTTTGATTTTATGATTTTCTTCATGATGGGCCACTTGCTAGTTTATGTTTCCCTAGAATTTTTTTCATATTATCTAGGTTTTCATATTTATTTCTGTTATATTGATCACTGTATTTTATTATTTTTACCTTTATTTAATATTTGTCCAGCTTCATTGAGGTGTTATGGTGAATAAAATTGTATGTACTTAAAGTATACAATGTGATGATTTGATATATGTATATATTATGAAATGATTACCACAATCAAGTTAATTAACCGATCCATCACCTTATATAGTTACCTTGTTTTCTGCATGTGCGTAGAGTGCTGAGGATCTGTTCTCAGTGAATTTCAAGTCTACATATAGTATGGTTAAGTATAGTCATTATGTTGTAGATTAGATCCCAATAATTTATTCATTCTATATTTTTTGTTTTGTTTCAAGTTTTTATTTAAATTCCAGTTGACTAACATATAGTGTAGTAATAGTTTCAAGAATAGAATTTAGTGATTCCTCACTTATGAATGACACCCATTGCTCATCACAGTTAAATGCCCTCCTTAATACCCATCACCTAATTCGACCCATCCGCCTGCCCACCTCCCCTCCAGCAACCCTCTGTTTGTTCTCTATAGTTAAGAGCCCCTTTATGGTTTGTGTCCCCTTCCACTATGTTCATCATTTTCATTTCTTAAATTCTACATGTAAGTGAGATCATATGGTATTTGTCTTTCTGACTGACTTATTTCACTTAGCATAATATACTCTAACCCCATCCATGTTGTTGCAAATGGCAAGATTTCATTCTTTTTGATAGCTGAATATTATTCCAGTGTGTGTGTGTGTGTGTGTGTGTGTGTGTGTGTGTGTGTGTGTGTATCACCTCTTCTTCATCCATTCATCAGTTGGGGTTCTTTCCATAATATTCCTATTGTGGATAATGCTGATATTGTGGACAATGATCATGCATCAGGGAGCATATGTCCCTTTGAATCAGTATTTTTGTATCCTTTGGGTAAATACCTAGTAGTGCAATCACTGGATCATAATAAGGTAGTTCTATTTTTAACTTTTTGAGGAACCTCCATACTGTTTTCCAGAGTGGATGCACCAAGTTGCATTCCCACCAACAGTTTAAGAGGGTTCCCCTTTTCCTGCATCCTCGCCAATATCTGTTGTTTCCTGTTGTTAATTTTCACCATTCTCACAGGTGTGAGGTGATATCTCATTGTAGTTTTGATTTGCATTTCCCTAATGATGAGTGATGTTGAGTATCTTTTCAAGTGTCTGTTAGCAATCTGGGTGTTTTCTTTGGAAAAATGTCTATTCATGTCTTCTGCCTGTTTCTTAACTGGATTATTTGTTTTTCAGGTGTTGAGTTTGATAAGTTCTTTATAGATTTTAGATACTAACCCTTTTCAGTATGGGATTTGCAAATATCTTTTCCCATTCCATAGGCTGCCTCTTAGTTTTGTTGATTCCTTCGCTGTGCAGAAGCTTTTTATCTTAATGAAGTCCCAATAGTTCATTTTTGCTTTTGTTTCCCTGGCCTCCAGAGATGTGTCTAGTAAGAAGTTGCTACTGTTGAGGTCAAAAAGGTTGCTGCCCTGTGTTCTCCTTTAGGATTTTGATGGTTTCCTGTCTCACATGAAGGTCTTTCATCCATTTTGAATGCATTTTTGTGTATGGTGTAAGAAAGTGGAAAAATACAGAACTCTTCATGAATTTGCATATCATTCTTGCAGAGTGGCCATGCTAATCTCCTCTATATCATTCCAATTTTAGTGTATGTGCTGCTAAAGTAAGCATGAGAACTTATTTACCTTATAATTTAAAGTTTGACCCTTCCTTTGATCAGCATCTCCCATTTTCTCCAGTATCTAAACTGTGGTGACCACCATTCTACTGTTTTTATGAGTTTGACTTTTGTTTTGTTTAGATTCCTTATATGAGTGAGTACATACAGTGTTTGTCTTTCCATGTCTACCTTATTTCACTTAGCATAAGTACTGCAGGTTCATTCATATTATCACAACTGGCAGGATTTCCTTCTTTTTTTTTTAAGATTTTATTTATTTATTTGACACAGAGAGAGAAATTACAAGTAGGCAGAGAGGCAGGCAGAGAGACAGGGAGAGGAGAAAGCAGGCTCCCTGCTAAGCAGAGAGCCCGATGTGGGCCTCGATCCCAGGATGCTGAGATCATGACCTGAGCCGAAGGCAGAGGCTTTAACCCAATGAGCCACCCAGGCGCCCAGGATTTCCTTCTTTTTATGGCTGAATAATATTCCATTATATATACACGTACCACATTTTCTTTAACCATTCATCAATTGATGAACATTTGGGTTGTTTCCATACCTTGGCTATTGTGTTGCAATGAACATTCGAGTGCAAAGATCTCTTCAAACTACTTATTTAGTTTCTTTTGGATATATACCCAGAAGAGGGGTTGTTGGGTCGTATGTATGGTTTGTAATCTTAAGTTTAGGTTTCTTAATAATTAGTTACCCATTTTTCATTGCTGATGTTGTTTATTCACATCTTCATTCTCTTTTTTTTTCACGATTTTATTTAAATTCAAGTTAGTAAACATAAAGTGTAGTATTAGTTTCAGGGGTAGAATTTAGTGAGTTATTGTTTGCATATAACACCCAGTGTTCATCACAAGTGCCGTCCTTAATACCCATCACCCATTTACTCCATCCCCCCATCCACCTCCCCTCCAGCAATCCTGTTTCTTCCCTATAGTTCTAAGTCCTTTATGGTTTGTCTCCCTCTCTGTTTTTATCTTATTTTATTTTTCCTTCCCTTCCCCTATGTTCATCTGTTTTGTTTCTTAAATTCCATATATGAGTGAAATCATATGATATTTGTCTTTCTCAGACTGACTGATTTTCATCCATGTCACTGTAAATGACAAGATTTCATTCGTTTTGATGGCTGACTAATATTCTTATATAAATATAAATATATAAAAATACACACACACACACACACACACCCCACAACTTCTTTATCTGTTCATCAGTTGATGAACACTTGGGCTCTTTCCATATTTTGGCTATTGTGGATAATGCTGCTATCAAACATTGGGGAGCATGTGCTCCTTTGAATCACTATGTTTGTATGCTTTGGATGAATGCCTAGTAATACAATTGCTGGGTTGTAGGGTAGGTCTGTTTTTAACTTTTTGAGGAATCTCCAGACTGTTTTCCAGAGTGACTGCACCAGTTTGCATTCCCACCAAGAGTGCAAAAGGATTATCCACTTTGGGGAGAAGGAAAGGTAGTAGGGAAACTATTAATTTTTTCCTACTGATCAAAACTTCTAAAGATACTGACTCCAAATAAAAATTGTTCCTATTCCTCTGAACAGATGTTTGAAATCATAAAGACAAAATTTGATTATTTTTAGGTTCCCTTCTTTACATTTCTGTTGAGTCATGAACAATGGCCATCTACAAAGGGTAGAAAGAAATATCCAGAATGAGGGGAATTTTGGTTAATTCTACTTAATTATCATCTCTTTCCTGATGTTGATTGTGCTGTCTTTCTCATGACCGGCTCTCCCCTCTTCACTCTTTCTTCCTTCTACAACCCACAAAATCAGGCACTTTGAAGAATATAAAAACTATGACCTTTATCAAGATAAAGGAGATTCACCACACTGATCACTGAGCAGAAGAAATTGTAAAATGGAACTTTTAATATTTTAAGGCCATTTGGAATACAGTTCACATGAATGATTCTGTACAATGTACAAATCAGTACCCTGGAGAATTTGCACTGACAGCCATGGGAAGAAGACATGTGGGAATAACTTTTAATTGCATATTTAATTGACCTTGTAGGAAAAATGAATCTCATATTTTGTACAGAGTACAATTACATAAAGATTTGAAAATAATATTTTCCAAAATTTACTCAGACTATTTTATGGTATTATTAGAATCATATAATGTTTGTACTCTACATTTTTTTGACAGTACTAAGATAATCACCATCCTGCTTTATACCAGAGGGGTAGAAAGAAGTTAGGAGATAAATTAAAGCATACATTTTGCCAGCATTTTTAGTAATTTATGATAAATACCTTTATAAAAGTCTCTCTGAAAAGTTTTCAGATATCATTTTGAAACTATCAGATTTATAGTTAATACAGCTAATATGTGTAATTTTAAAGGTGGCTTTTTGCTTTTCTAACCAATTGGATATTAAGGTAATTTGAAACTAAGTAAAATCAGTATTTTTCCCCATATATGTTTTTACATTGGATAGAGCTAAAGAGATTGTTGTTTTAAAGAATGAATATGGCTATTTTTCTCAAAAACATTTGTCCTAAGAAGACATCTTTTATTTATTTATTTTCAGATGTAGAATTTAGTGATCCATCACTTACACATAACACCCAGGGCTTATCATAACTAGTGCCCTCCTTAATAACCATCACCCATTAAGAAGAAGATGTGGTCTACAATGGAATACTACTCAGCCATCAAAAATGATATCTTTCCATTTGCAATAATGTGGATGGAACTAGAGGGTATTAATGCTAAAAGAAATAAGTCAATCAAAGAAAGACAATTATCATATAATCTCACTCCTATGTGGAATTTAAGAAATAAAACAGAAGATCATAGGGGAAGAGAGGGAAAAATAAAACAAGATGAAATCAAAGAGGAAGATAAACCATCAGAGACTCTTAATCATAGGAAGCAAACTGAGGGTTGCTGGAAGGGAGAGGGGTACGGAGATGGGGTTACTGGGCAATGGACATTAAGGAGAGTTTGTAATATAAAGAGCACTGGGTGTTATATAAAACTGATAGATAACTGAACCCTACCTCTGAAACTATTAATACAGTATATGTTAATTAATTGAAGTTGAATTTAAATGTGGAAAAAATTAAAAGAGGACATCTTTTAGTTAACATATTTAGAAAAAGGCATTGGCTCATATAAAAATAGTACCCAGCTAAGGTCCTGTGTACAAGAGAAAATAGACAATTTTAGAAGTTATAAGGTAAGAAATGATCACTATTTAATATGAGAGAAAGTAAAGGCATTTTCTCAGACCTATAATATAGACCAGGCAGTTAAGTGCTATGATTGGCAATGATTTGGGGTAAAAATAGAGAGCTGTAAGGACACATAGCAACTGTGACCTACACTTGCATTTAGAATTACATGAGTTGCAGTGATGACTCTCAGAATATACACCATGAAACATCTGGCAGTGTTTAATGCCGTATCCCATCTGTTGTCATCTTAGGCTGCATTAAAAGAAATAGTGTCTAATTCACAGAAGGGGAGAGTTCTACTATATTGGTCAGAAACTACTTTTCTAAATTCATCCTGGGTGTAGCTCAAGGGAAGTAACCCAGAGCAAACATGTAAGGCATGGAAACAGTATTCTTTTGATTTTTGGCCAAGAGTATAGATTTCAGGGGACATCAGTTGTATTCTTTCCAATATCTTAGAGCTCTTGGGGAGAAAGCAATTTGATTTAGTTTGTTCTGTTTGAGCAGAAAATAGTGAAGAGATTCACTTACTAGATGTGTGGCCCAGTGCCACAGTAAATCTTCATACCTACAATACAAACTCTGAGGTAACATGGTAGATGATCAAGCCCCAATTTGCCTATGGATTTTTGGCTGACATTTATGGACAATTGTTAAAGTCCTCAGATACTGGAAATGCATCATTGCATAAAGGAGGATGCATAAAGCCTATGCTTTACATACTGGGAAGAGCAATGCTTCCACTGATGTAGGGAAATGTAAATACAGCAGTTCCTCTTTGCAAATGTAAACACTTCATTTTTAGATCAACTTTAAATTCCACTTTAAAGTCTTATTATTTTATTATTTGTTATCTCAAAAATTTGTCACTTTATTTTTATTTTTAAAATTTTTTTTAAAGATTTTATTTATTTATTTGACAGAGAGAGAGAAAGCACAACAGAGCACAAGCAGAGGGAGTCGCAGAGAGGGAGAAGCAGAGGGAGTCGCAGAGAGGGAGAGGGAGTCACAGAGCAGGGAGCCTGACTCACATGGGGCTCGATCCCAGGACCCCAAGATCATGACCTGAGCTGAAGGCAGACACTTAACCAACTGAGCCACCCAGGCACCCAAGTGATACATCTTTATCTTCTGTCCTCCAAAAGCAGAAATAAAAAGGGGTATAATGGAGACAAAAGAAGTATATGTATATATACGGAGTGCTGGGGGAGCAGTTACTGTGGCTGGGGCCCAGGGTACATGGGGTGCATTTCTGGGGCCAGCAGTGTGTGATGTGTTTCTCTGTGTTTACATTTAGCTAATGTAGAATAGAGTGCACAGGTCCTACGTGCATCTTCCTCCACATGTTTATGTGAGTGGCATTGGGGTCCCCACTGTGCCCTCACCCTGCCAGCCTACTGTGTACTTATGGAGGAGGAGGAGGTACTAATCCTATACCTCCCCAGCCTCTGCCATGTTCCTGCCATGCACATTTGCCCACAGTGTGTCCCCTGAAAACAAGCAGTGGCCTTTCTCTTTTGTCTACACGCCCCCCTTTTTTTCATGTGATTGCTGTGCAGTGTTGTTGTTTTTTATAAATTCACAAATTCTTGTTTCTCTCCCCTCTAGCCTTCAACTCATGGTCCATAACTTACTTGTCTGGCTTTTCAGAGGTACCTCTGTAGGTTTGTCCTCGGGTATTCTTATAGATGTCTTTCCGAAAACGGTTATTTCATACAATTTTTCATGGAATTTGTTCTAATAAACCATTCTTCTATCACATGGCAACATTAAAAAAACATACCACAGCATTGTGTTTAGGACTTGCTAAAACAAATTTTTATGCCCCCCGACCTCCTCCTTTCACTTTCTTAACAGCTAAGGACTTAAGGATGTTTTTCCTTAGTGTGAGGAGCATATTAAGGAATGAAGGCTAATACCATCTGGGCTGACTTTCTTAATTGTAATTCAGGCTCAGAATTTTGATATTTATGGTAGAACCTTCTAACAATTAGAGTTTTTAGCAGTGGATCAGTCTGCCTAACAAAGTAATGAACTTCATGTTGCTGAGAAGGTTCCAGAAGGTGCTATATGAACACCACCTTCTAAGGTTGTTTTGGGGGGATTCCTTATTGATTTTGGAGCTGGACTAGATAAAAATTGCTTTCCAACATGTACTACTGATTCTTTGATATTATTTTATAAGTCACAGATTTAATAAAAGCAGAAAAAATTTGAGATCTTTGTGAGGCACTGATTTATATTATAATTTTTCACAGCAACCTAAGATTTTCTTTTCATGTTAAGGTTTATCGGAAAAAAGGTGCTTATTAGTAAATATCTCTGTTTGGTTTATGGGTGTTTTCTATTGTTAGAAAAAGCTGTGTCCTTTGTAATAGATATCTGTCTAAGCATTGAAAATTATTTCTAATTAGTAATAATTTCTCCTTTAGTCTTTACTAGTTATAGTAAACACTGCGTTGTACAGTGTATAATTTTATCCACATTCTGAGAAATACCAGTCAAATTCATGGCTCGGATTCAGAAAACGTAGTTCTTAATCATGAACCAGAATCGACATATTCTTCCAAGGAAACATATGTTGAAATAAGTACTACATATTTTCTTGCTTTAGAGAAAGAAAGTTCAAATTTCATTTCTAATTTTATTAACCAGTTGCTTTTTTATTCATGGAGCTCTTTCATAAGAAAGGTATTCTTAATTTTTTTCCACAAGGAGGAGAGGGGAAGAATTTTTTTTGTGACTCAGTTTTCTTGTATCTCATTTTTTATTTTTATTTTATTTTTATTTTTTTTAAAGATTTTATTTATTCATTTGACACAGAGAGAGAGATTACAAGTGAGCAGAGAGGCAGGCAGAGAGAGAGGAGAGAGGAGGAAGCAGGCTCCCTGCTGAGCAGAGAGCCCGATGTGGGCCTCGATCCCAGGACCCTGGGATCATGACCTGAGCCGAAGGCAGCGGCTTTAACCCACTGAGCCACCCAGGCGCCCATATATCTCATTTTTTAAAGAAAGAAAAAATCATCTTTGCTCCACACATTGGGGGTTACTCATCAATTTGAGGGAAGGTAGTTGATTTGGGGGGGAAGGTTCAAAGATGACAGCTGAGATAATTGTACTCAAGTTTATGGGGGGCTTAGTGCCTCGGGCGTTCAAGAGAGGCAATCAAACCCTGTAAGACTTTTACAGATCAAAATATACCCAAGGTCTTTTGCTATGTATAGTTCCTATTTTGAAACACATTTAATTTACAAAGCATTTAAAGGGAAAATCATTACTAGATAGAGTGAATGTGTCTAAATATCCACTAAAAGAGAAAATGATGTAAATACTACACACTTCAGGAACATTCAAAGCCCCTGAAAAATCTGATAATTGTCACTGGATACATACCAGTTAAATATCCTCCAAGCCCTCCAGGTGGCTTTTTTTTTTTTTTTTTGCCAACGTATTTAGGCAGATTTTACAAAAATTTTCTGTGTCGTAACATTTATGTTCCTAAAAAAATTAAAACAAACAAAAATTATGACCATGCAGCTCCTTAACAACAACTTCAGGCTTTTCCAGCTGATCACCTTGATAGAGGCAGAGCTGGGGCTCCAGGTGAGGCCTGGTGGTTCCCTGTGAGTTAAGAGGAGAATGAATGGTTTGCTGTCATCTATGTATGGGTCAGTGGCTTGTCATATAACTGCCATTTAGGGCCTCACAGTGCTCAGTAACAAAGATAGCAGTAGAGATAATTAAAGAAACTTTGTTTCAGCTCTGTGATTATTTTTGCCTTTTTCATCTCTCAATATTTCACAATTACTTGAAACAGCTGGGTAAATTTCAACATCTTCCCTTTCTTGTGTGTGAGATGAGAGTCCTGCTCACTTAATACTCCAGTAACCCTCATTGCTTCTCCAGCATATTTCAAAGCTTTTTCTTTTCTTTTCTTTTCTTTTTTCTTTTTTTTTTTTTTTGAGAGAGAGTATGTGCATGGGGGATGGGGGTGTGCAGATGGAGAGGAAGGAAGAAGCAGACTTCCTGTTCAGCAGGGAGCCACACACTCCTCCCTACACACACCCCCAACCCCCACCCCAAGGATTCTGGGCTTGACCCAGGACCCTGGACCATGGAATCATGATCTGTGCTGAAGGCACATGCTTAACTAAGCCACCCAGGTGCCCCACTTCAAAGCTTTTTCTTTCCTAAACCTTGTGCCAACAGTTACTAAGAATCTACTTCTCCTTCATTTTGGGGCAGAGAAGGATTAACTAAATGTGATCCTTCTCCACAAAGAGCATACATAACTAGAGTTCAAGTTGGTATCTCAAAGGAAAGGGCAAGTAGAAATTGCACAAAAGAGAAGTTGTCTCTAGCTGGTGAGATTAACAGAGGCTTCAGCGCCTTTTAACTAGGACTTGGAAATGGGCAGAGCACAGACAGATGTATATGGCAAGAGTTCCTGTTGCTTCTTATCCTTATTTCACCATCTTCTACCCTTTTTAATGCATGGCATAAGTCTTTTGTCCCTGTCTACTGTCTAGACCGCTTGTTATAGCTATCTTCACATGATCAAATCCAGTGGTCTAATCTCAGTCCTCACCTTAACTAAACTCTTAATGACATTTGACTGAATTCATTTGCCCTTCTTGAACCAACTTTTTGGCTTATGGGATACTGCACTGTCCTCTTGATTTCCCCTGTGCCTTGGTGGCCAAGCTTGGTTCTGGCCTCCTTTTTATAACCTGCTTTTACAGATCTCTAAATTTTAGTGTGCCCCAGAGTTAACTACTCAGACGTTTATCCACATCATTTCCACAGGTCAGGAATTCTTCAATCTAGTTGCACATTAGAGGAGTTTTAAAAATTCAGATACCCTGGTTTCCCTGCAGAGATTTAGATTCAGTCATTCTGAGAATGGGAGAGGGAATCAGTATTTTATTTTAAAGCTTCCCCAGTGAACTGAAAGTGTGCCAGGGTTGAGAATCACTGAATGGAGTGATCTCATCCAGTTCAATGACCCCAAAGGACACACAAAAAAATCTGGTGATTCAAATGGAACTCTCCATCCTTGAGCTGTCCCTTGAACTCCAGACTCATAACTAAAGGATTGACTAGACATTTCCCCTTTGCAATCTAATGCCCATTTTCAAAGTTAGCAAGTCCAAAGTTGACCTTTTGATTCCCTATTCAGATTTGCTCCTTGTTCAGTGTTTCTTATCTCAGAAGATGGCGCATGTCATAATTCACCCCAGTGCTCAGGGCCCCAATTCAGAAGTCATCCAGAATTCTTCTCATTCTTTCATTTCTCATGTCCAATTATCAACAAATGTCTTTGTTTCTGTCTCTTATATTAATCTTTAATTTTCTAATTTCTTACCACCTTTATACCAATTTCCCCAGCCTAAGCCACAGTCATCTCTTACTTGGGCTGGTCCCACAGTGTCCTAACTCCTGTCCTATGTTCACTGTTTCCACCAGCCCCACAGTCTCTGCACACACTCGCAAAGCAAAACCTTCCCGAAAAATAATAAAATCACATCACTCCCCTGTTCTCCATCCTTCAAATACTTTTTATCACACTGAGAATAAACCCCGTATCTTTACTATAGTCTGTAGCCTTGGATAATTGACTTCTGGTTATTCTGACCTTGTTTCTTATCTTCTTTTTTTGAAATCCCCTCACTCAGTGTACATCAACCACCCTGGTTTCCTTACTATTCCTCTAACACTTCACACATACTCCTGTCAAGGGCCTTTGTACCTACTATTACACAGATCCCAGTATAACGCGTCTGGTTCTCTCATATTATTCAGATTACTGTTCAAATATCACTCCTCTCCTGTCAGGGAATGGTTCCCTGAGTGCTAGATTTTAGGGATTGGCCTCTGCCCCTTATTTTCTTTTATTTTTCATACCTGACATTTTATTATGTTCACTTACTTAATTTCTATCTTCTCACTAGAATACAGCTCCATTAGCATGGGGAGGGTCATTGTTTTCTTCACCATCTCATCGCTAGCATCTAGGACAGTATCTTGCATATGGTAGGCAGGTACTCACTGTATGAACCGATGAATATATGTATAAACATGAGGAGAGGGATTTCAGGCCAAAGGGGTATTCTGAACAGTGTCATGGAAACAAGAACAGGTAGCTAGTCTGAGAGAAGGCCGTATTTGGTGGAAGGGTGCTTAGAGAGAAGTAGAAAGAGATGGTTCTAGAAAAGGATGTACAAGTCAAGGGGTGGAGAGCCCTAAACAGTTCACATGGACTTTAGGAAATGGAAAGCCACAGAAGATTTTTTTTTAATTTAATCTAATTTAATTTAATTTTTTCAGTGATCCAAGATTCATTGTTTATGCACCACACCCAGTGCTCCATGCAATATGTGCCCTCCTTAATACCCACCACCAGGCTCCCTCCTCCCCCCTCCCTCCTCCCTTCCATAACCCTCAGTTTGTTTCTCAGAGTCCGCAGTCTCTCATGGTTCATCTCCCCTTCCAGTTTACCCCAATTCACTTTTCCTTTCCTTCCCCTAGAGTCCTCCGTTTTATTCCTTATGTTCCACAAGTAAGTGAAACCATATGATATTTTTTAAGTGGGCTATGTATTTGATTTAATTGAGGCTAAAAATCAAATGATTTGGTAACTGAATAGAAGTGGTGGTTAAAGGAGAAGGAAGAGGTGAATATGATTTTTCAAATGTTAGGCCTGGGTAATTGAAAGAATATTAATGGCATCAACAAAGAAAAATAAGAGAGAAAATAGTGAGATATTGTTGTTTTCATTTTAGTGTAATTGGTAGAGTTGAGGTCTGGAAAAATAATCCTTTTAACTCGGGACATGTTGTTAAGGTGCTTGGGAAATATTCATGTGGTGATGTCTAAGAATCATTTGTACAAGAGAATATGGAACTTAAGAGAAGAAGTCAGGGCTAAAGTTTAAGGTTTGAAAGTTCTGCCGTGAAGAAAAGATGAGATTGTAGGGGTAGATATGCATATCAACTAGGAACCTGTGAGGTAAAAAATGAGAGCCTGCTATGGAATCTTAGAATATGTTACTTTAAAAGGCGTGAGAATTAAAAACATGGGAAAACCAAAGATCATTCAGAGAAATAGGAGCAAACCTCCATGGGCTATAATATCATGAAAGCCGAGGGAATAGAGTTGGAGAATTAATCATCCATTTAAGTGCTATAGAGAATTTGAGGAGGGTGAAGAGATAAACCTTTTGATTATCAAAAGAAAAATTGACTGTAACTGTGGTGGTATAGATTGGTGGCTTGGAAGAACTTAGAAGAATGTGGAAGGATATTATCTTTATAAGGTAGCAGGGGTGAGAAAAGAAATGTTTGAGGAAAGAAAAAAATGAATCATAACCCCAAATCAAGCAAAATAAATTTTAGAGAAAGAAACTGAAACTTTAGAAGGGAGTGTGGGTCATTTATAGAGTAAAGCCCCATGCATCAAAGTGCAAGGTGGCGTTAGCCCTAGAAAGAAATACACACGTATGATCTTCTCGCCCAAGAAGGAAACATAAGAGAAAAGAAAGAAGAGGAGAGGAAGGGGGTGGTGGAGTAGAGGTGAAAAAGCATATGTTCAATAGTTAAAATCTTAGTAAAGTTGGAAATAAAATCATCTGTTGGGATTTGGTGCAGAGTGGGGCAGGAAAGGATTTGGCTGATACAGGTGAAAAGATTATGAACAATGCTATGTTGACACCTTTTCCTCCCCATCTACATTTTAACAAGTGATATGTATTTACTTACATTTATGTTTATAAAAATGCACAAATAAAATGCTACATTTAAGCATTTAAATGTGATAAGTTTAATGATAAGAAAAATAAAGTATCTGTCTTGATATTTCTTAAAAAACAGTTTTCTGAATGAGGATGAACATACACCTATTTTGATGGTTTTCAAGATGATACCAGTGACTCTTCAATTTCTAACAAACCTGTGAAATATCTGCTCGCAAGCAGTTAAGGGACTCGCTCTCTCACAAAAGAGCATCACTATAGTTTTTTGAATTGTATGTAAATTAGGTAGAGAGTTCTAGAATTATTTCTCATAAATGAATTGACTCATATAAAGTGCTGAGAGCATAGAATAGTTCCTGGCACAAAGTATTCAGTCAGTGGACGTTAACTATAATTCATTATCATCATCATCATGGTTGTTGTTATAAAGAGGAATGTGAATTTGGATTACTAATTTGCGTAAAATGTTGATTTATCCTATATTTATCGATATTGTTATAGATTTGTAATAATTTGAAATACACTGCAAAGACTCCTTACTATTTGATATTTGATCATAAAAATTTTGCCTATTAATATTAATTGATATCATGTAACTATCATATTTAATATCATGAGAATTCCACTGCAGCTTTGCATTAATTAAACATACTGTTAAATTGAGTAGCTTAACCTTCTGAAGTGAATTAGTATTCATCAAAATAACACCAGTCATAAGGATTCATTAGATATTAATGTGGATGTCACATATATATTTCCACAAAGGTTTCATTGCAATCATTATTCTTGCATTATTGTAATAAAGGATGTAAATGGCAGAAAGTACATTGCTAACATAGCCAATGTATTTTTGTTCTTTAAAATTTAGAGAATTAAATTAAATTAAATTAAATTAAAATTTAGAGAATTAGAATTTAGAGAAAAAGAATTCAATTTTTCTTTTATTTCAGACTTGGAATTTTTTTACATATTGCAGATGAGATTTGTTTATTTTTATTTTTATTTTTTTCATTTTTCCAGTTTTATTGAGATATAATTGACATACAACACTTTGTAAGTTTAAGGTATACACCATATTTATTTAATATACTTATATACTGCAAAATGATTACCACCATAGTGTTAGCTAACACCTCCATCATGTCACATAATTACCATTTCCTTTTTGTGGTGAGAACATTAAAATCTACACTCTTAGCAACTTTCAAATATTTAATACAGTATTATTAACTATAATTACTATGCTGTTCATGAGATCCTTAGAATTTATTTATGTTAAAAGTGGACATTTGTAATCTTTAAACATCTCATTTCCCCCACATTCCAGTCCCTAATAGTACTTTCTGTTTCTATGAGATCAGTATTTTTAGATTCCACATATAAGTGAGATTATATAGTATTCGTTTTTCCCTGACTTATTTCACTTGGCATGATGTCCTTGAGGTTTTTTCACGTTATCACATGGGTGAATACAATTCCATTGTTATATATACCACATCTTTATCCACTCATCTGTTGGCAGGTACTTAGGTTGTTTCCATATCTTGGCTATTATGAATAATACTGCAGCGAACATGGAAGTGCAAATATCTTTTTGAGATCCAGTTTTCATTTCCTTTGCATATATACCCAGAAGTGAGATTCCTGGATCATATGGTCATTTCATTTTTAGTCTTTTGAGGAACCTCCATACTGTTTTCCAAAATAGCTGTTTGAACAGGTGTGAAGTGATAGCTCAGTTGGTTTTGATTTGCATTTCCCTGATGATTAGTGGTGTTGAGCACCTTTTCATGTACCTGTTGGCCATCTGTATGTCTTTGGAGAAATATCTATTCTGATTCTCTGTGCATTTTAAAAATCATATGTTTTTTCTTTTTTTGCTGTTGAGTTGTGAGTTCTTTATATATTTTGGATATTAACACCTTATCAGATACATGATTTGCAAATATTTTCTTCCATTCAGTAGTTTGTTCACTTTGTTGATGGTTTCTTTTGCCATGTATCTTTTTTTTCCAAAAAAGATTTTATTTATTTATTTGAGAAAGAGAGTAAGAGAGAGTAACGGGGGGGCGGGGGGAAGGGGCAGAAGGACAAGAAGACTCCCTGCTGAATGAGGAGCCTGGCATGGGGCTCGATCCCAGGACCCTGAGATCATGACCTGAGCTGAAGTCAGGTGCTTAACTGACTGAGCCACCCAGGTGCTCCCATGCAGCTTTTTATTTTATAGATCCACCTTTTTATTTTTGCTCTTGAGGCTTGAATTTTTGCTGTGATATCCAAAAAGTTATTTTCAAGACCAATGTCAAGGAGCTTTTCCCTAAGTTTTTTTCTATGTGGTTTATGGTTTCAGTCCTTATGTTTAAGCCTTTATTCCATTTTGAGTTCATTTGTGTGAGTGGTGTATGATAGGGGTACTGTTTTATTCTTCTGCATGTGAGCATCCAGTTTTTCCAGCACCATCTATTGAAGGGACTATCTTTTCCCCATTGAGTATTCTGGCGCCCTTGCCAAATATTAGTTGAAGGTATGTGTGAGGGTTTATTTCTGGGCCCTTGATTCCTTCCCATTAGTCTATGTCTATTTCTATGCCAGTACCATGTTGTTTTAACTACTATACATTGTACATTGTAGTATATAAACATTGTAGTATAAATGTAGTATACATTGTAGTGTAGATATTGTAGATATACATTGTAGTATAATTTGAAATCAGGAAGTGTGATTTCTCCAGCTTTGTTCTTTCTTGGGATTGCTTTGGCTATTTGGTGGATTTTTTTGGTAATTCCATACAGAGTTTTGGAATGTTTATTCTATTTCAGTGAAAAATGCTGTTGGAATTTTGGTAGGGGATGACTTTCGGTAGTATGGACATTTTAACAATATTAGGTCTTCTAATCCATGAACACAGGATATCTTTCCATATGTTTATGTCTTCTTCAGTTTCTTTCATCAATGTCTTGCAGTTCTCAGCATATAGATCTTTCACATCCTTGATTAAATTTATTCCCAAGTATTTTATTGTTTTTGATGCTATCATAAATGCAGTTGTCTTTCTTTTTCAGATGTCTTGTTGGTATACAGAAATGCAACTGATTTCCATATACTGATTTTGTATCCTGCAACTTCACTGAATATGTTAATTTGTTCTAAGAGTTTTCTGGTGGAGTGTTTAGGATTATATATACATATAAGATCATATTATCAGTAAATAAAGACAATTTTACTTCTTCCTTTCCAATTATGATGCCATTTGTTTCTTTTTATTGCCCGGTTGCTCTGGCTAGGACTTCTAGTATTGTGTTGAATAAGAGTGGTGAGAGTGGGTACACTTATCTACTTCTTGGTATTATAGGAAAAGCTTTCAACTTTTTACCACTGAGTATGATTCTGGCTGTGGGTTTGTCATACATGGAGGGTCTTTATTGTGCTGAGGTATGTTCTTTCTGGACCCACTTTTTTGAGGGCTTTTACCATGAAAGGATGTTGCATTTTTTTCAAGTGCTTTTTCTTCATCTATTGAGATGATCTCTATTTAACTTATTTCTCCTCTGATCCTTGTTATTTCCTCTCTTCTGCTTCCTTTGGACTTAGTTTGTTTTTCTTTATCTAGTTCCTTGAGGTGGAAATTTAGGTCGAGGTCTTTTTTCTTAATGAAGGTGTTTATCCTGTAAGTTTTTCTCTAAGAACTGCTTTGCAACATCATATGGGTTTTGCTATGCTATGTTTCCATTTTCATTTTTTTTATCTCAATTTTGATTTCTTCTTGACTCACTGGTTGTTCAGGAATGTAGTGTTTAATATCCACATGTATGTGAATTTTCCAATTTTCCTCCTATTGTTGATTTTTAGTTTCAGACCATTGTGGTCAAAAAGATACTTGTGAAGATTTCAAATGTTTTAATTTGCTGAGGCTTACTTTGTCAATTATCATATGATTTATGATTTAGAATGTTCTGTGTGTGCTTGAGAAGAATGAATATTCTGCTGCTATTTAATGGCATGGTCTGTATATGTGTTCGTTTCATTTGCTCTGAAGTATACTATAAGTCCAACGTTTTGTGTTGATTTTTCTGTCTGTTCTGGATTATTGAAAGTGAGGTATTGAATATCCCTAATATCCCTGGAATATTGTCTATTTCTACCTTTAGATTTGTTAATATTTGCTTAATATACTTAGGTGCTCTGATGTTGGGTACATACATATTCATGATTGTTATGCCTTCTCTCTAAAAATGTCTATCTTATGTTGGTAAGAATTTAACTTCGATTACATACAAAGTGCTACCCTTTTAATCCTTCCTTTTTATGTTTGTGATGTCACAGTTTACATCTTTGTATATTGTGTATCCATTAATAGATTATTGTAGATATAGTTATTTTTAACACTTTCTTTTTACCCTTTATCCTTTATTCTAGAGTTAATTAGCACACTAATTGCTGTATTAGAGTATTCTGAATCTGACTCTATGTTTGTCTTTCCTGTGTGTTGTATATTTTCATATGTTTCCATGTTACTGATTAGCATCCTTTCATCTCAGTCCGAAGAACTCCTTTCAACATTTCTTATAAGGTAGTTTTAGTGGTGATGAATTCGCTCAGCTTTTCTTTATTAGGGGACAGCTTGCTGGGTAATGTATTCTTGGTTGGTGGTTTATTTCTTTCAGCCCTTTGAGAAAATCATTCCATTCTCTCTTGGCCAGCAAGGTCTTTGCTGAGAAATCCCCTGATAAATTTATAGGGGTTCTCTTGCATGAGATAAATTTTTTTCTCTTGCTGCTTTTAAAAGTCTCTCTTTGTCTTTGACTTTAGTCAGTGTTATTATAATATTTCCTGGTGAAGATCATTTTGGATTGGACTTTGGGACAAACCATTAACTTCATGAACTTGGATGTCCAAATTCCTCCCTAGGTTTGGGACATTCTCAGCCAATATTTAAGTAAGCTTTCTACCCCTTTTTCTTCCTCTTACTGGATAAAACTCTGCATCACCTTCTAGATCATTGATTTTCTCTTCTACTTTGTTAAGTATGCCATAGAAGTTCTCTATTGAATCGTTCGTTTGAATCATTTAATTCTTTACCTGCAGAATTTGTTTGGTTCTTTGTGATGTTTTGTGTCTCTTTGTTAAACTTCTCACTGTGTTCTTGTATTGTTTTCCTGATATCATTAATTGCTTATCCTTGTCTGGCAGTTCCTGTATCTCCATTTCTTTGGGGCCAGTCACTAGAGGTTTACTGTATTCCTTTGATGGAGTCTTATTTTCCTGATTCTTTGTGATTTTGTAGTCTCGTGCAGGTTTCTGCACATTTGAAGAAGCAGTCACCTCTGCCAGGCTTTATGGACTGCCATCAATAAGGGAAGATTTTCGCCTGTGGCCAGGGGTGCAATGCAACATGCTGGGATTCTGAGTCTAGTAGTGCAGGACACCTAGTGTGGGGGCATGCAATGGCACAGGGTCTGGGGAGTCATGATGTCTCTTTGCTTGGGTTGCTTGGTTCCACATTACTGACAACAGTGTGGACCTTGGTGGACACTCTGGGGGGTCTGCAGTGGCTACAAGCCCTAGTGAGGTCTTCAGTGACCCTTCTGAGATCAGCTGCTAGGTACCAGGGTAAGCATCGGTGGTGGCCTGAGCTGTTGGTATTCACACACTCAGTTGTGGCAATAAGCTGTTTTTGCCTATGTAGAGGCAGGGGCTGGTTGCAGATACACATACTGTGGTGGGGTCCAACACCAGCAGTCTGGGCCAATGAAGAACTCACTGGCAGTTGTAGGGACCCTGGCCACCAGCATGGTCTTCAATGGCTACACACTTTCCTCCAGCATATTGCAGTGGACGCTTGTGATGGGGGTCTGTGTGGAGGGTGTGCAGGTACAAATCTGGAGGGGCTGGGTGCAGGTGAGCATGGCAGTGCAGGCCAATGATAGAAGACAGGGCTTGATCTGAGCCCACAAGCAGCAGTGGGGGCCCTGGCTGTTTCATGATCCCCCATGGCTGCTCACTTTTCCACTGGGCGTACATACTGCAGTAGAGGCTGGTGATGGGGGTTGGGCCAGGGATGTGCAAGTACACAGCTGAAGCCATGGTCCCTAAGCATTTGCAGGGCCATGGACGCCAGCCGGGGGGGGGGGGGGGGAAGGCAGAGGCCTGAGCTGGCTGCTAGGGTTGTTTCTCGGTTCTGACAGGGGCTGCGGTGGAGAGAGTAGGGGGGTACTCAGGTGGCTGGCATCAGTGAATATGAATACCTGAGGGGTGAAAGCTGATGCCATTTGCAGGTGGTCCACCATGCTGCGCTGGCTGTTGATTTCATCAGTGGTGAAATCTGCTGGGCTTGGGTGCAGAGCAGGTCACTGTGAACTACAATTCTCTTGCTGTGTAGCTGCTATTAGTAGCCCCTGCTTTCTTCTTTCTTGTTCCTAGCCATCTCAGTACTTCTCAACTTTCTCATATGGGTGGGGTGAAGCCGTTATTCAGTGCTCTGAAAAGATGGAGAAGCTGATTGCTCATCCAGCTCTTCCATTCCTGGAGAGAGGAACTCTGCTTGAGAAACTCTCTTAAACAATTCTGGCTTATGGGATGGGATGTTTCAGGCCAAATGAAGCTGTTTTCCTTCTCTTCTTTTGAAGTTATTCTCAGGTTTTTTGTTCCACTGTGTTGCTGAAATTTCTTAATAGGACTCTAGGGCTCTCCCAGAACTGTTTTTGTTTGTGGCTAGCTGTCTAGTTGTTGATATTTACAGGGAGACCTGGAGGGGAGGCTGGTGTCTCCTACATCACCATTTTGGTGACATCACTCCTGCCGTGAGATTTGAATGCTACCCAAATGTGAAGGGAAAAAACCAACAGAATCTATTTCTAAACAGAATAAAAAATGCATTCTAAAAAGTTAACTGACCTTTGACAGTGTGGTGATTTGCTTCAGCCATAAAGTGAGAATGATTGTCTTCTATTTTATTACTAGTAAATGATGCTGGCATTTCAATATGTAAATGTTAACTCTCAAAATAAAATGTAAATCTGATCAGTAGGCTTCAAAATAGAATAGCTAAAGTACACACTGTAACATTGTTCAGTGTGAAATTAAAAACATAATAAGCTGGAACCCGCCAAAATGTCTTACAATACTAAATCGTAATAAGTAGACGTGCTTTTAATGCAATTTTGTCATTTTTATTCACATTAATTTCTAAAGCCCACGTGCTTTTCCTTTTGGGTCCATTACTAAAAATTATTCTAAACACTGCTGGGCTAATCATGAATATGAGCTGGGAAAAGGCAGCCTGTCATTGTAGGGATAGGGATAGAGAGGTGTGTTCTTACTCAAGTGTCCAGTAGTTTCTGTTAAAAGAGTAGAATACTTGTTGCTATACTTGAGCTTTTTTATTCTTTTGTGTGTGTGTGGGTTTTTTTTACAGAACAAAAGCACATGTCCAGGTTTGACAGTAGAACTGGCTTACTTAAAATGAATAAAATATCAAAATACAAGTCAATTTTTTGAATATTAAACAAACAATTCATTTACCTTCACAGCTGGATTCATATTTGGTTATCCCAGAATAAGGACTTATGTTTCAGAAAAACCTTAAGCTCTGATTTTTTAATATTTTCCTTTATGATAGTAAATATCAATTACATGACTTTCAAAAATATACAAGGGAGACTGGTGTAGCCGCTCTGGAGAACAGTTTGGCGGTTCTTCAAAAAGTTAAAAATAGTACTACCCTACGATCAGCAGTTGTGCTACTAGGTATTTACACTGTAGATGTACCTATGGCTAACATGGGGTATCAGAAATGAAAAGATAATGTGCAAAGAGATTTATATTTATTTATAGGTATTACAATTCATGTATTAACAAAGAAGCAGCAATATAATTGCTTTATGGCAGCCTAGTATAACAGATAAGATTGCTTCATGGTGGCCTAGCCTCTATATTAATAAATGAACCGTTATAAAATTTTTATGGCATATAATATTATAGTCATATTCATAATACAGTATTGAAAACATTGTTACATTTTTAAAAAACCACTTACCTATGATGATAGTCTGATACACAGTTTCTTCAATTACAGGAGAGGCATACTATATGTTAATGTAGTTCTTTGAAAGCAAAGTTAGAAAACAGTAAAACTGACACATTACTAATTTTATATTAAATATCACTTACCTTAGGCTAACAACTTCCATACAAGATTTTCATACTACATTCTACACGATGAATACTTAGGCGGTAATGATGATGATGGAAGACATACATTTCTTGTCATACAGTTAGATTTTCTTATTTTTCTTTTTTATAGATACATTTTTTAAAAATTTTTTATTATTATGCTCAATTAGTCAGCAGATTTTCACATGAAGACACTCATACACATATACAACATGTTCGTTTATTTAACTGTATGGCTTGATGATTATTTGCTATCCATTAAGTGGAAGTAGACCATTGGTCTTCATCCTTGTCTCTTTGTGTCAAGTGGGCTGAGGAAGAGGAGGAAGAGGTGGGGTTGGTCTTGCTGTCTGAAGGATGTCAGAGGCAGAAGGGTTGGAGTGAAATACATTGAGTGGGATGAGGAGGAGGAGGAGGAAGAAGAGGGGTTAGTATTGCTGTCTGAGAGGTGGCAGAGGAAGAGGTTGAGAAGAAATGAGGGGCAGGAGAGGCAGGCACACTCAGTGGAACTTTATAGAAATACACGGCAATTGCTGTCTGACTTTTTGCTGTTTCATTTCTCTAAAAATGTTACTGTGTGGTACCAGTCCTTCCACTGCATGCTTTAGTTGCAGTGCCCGTATCATAGAAGGGTCTGTGTTGTAAAAGAAGTCAAAAGCGGTCTTGAATAATTGAAGCCCTTCTTCCAGACTGTCTAATGTCCATTTGTTTTCTGCTCTGATATCTCTAGATCTTCTTCTCCATCATCTGGCTCTGCTTGGGAAGCACTCATCTCCATCAGGCTGCCTTCCGTTCACTCCTCTGGTATGGTGTCTATTAGCTGTTGAACTTCTCTGAGACCCATATCTGCAAATCTTCCACACCCCACCTTTCTTGCCACAACCACCATCTCATTCATGATTTTCCTGACTGGCTCTGTAGAAATCCTGGGAAGTCATGCAAAAAATCTGTACATAGTTTATTGTTTCAGACTGATGGCCTTCACGGCTTTTCCTATAACAATGATGGCATTTTCAATGGCTTAATCCTTCCAGACTTTCACGATGTTCTCTCTATCGGGGTTCTCTGCCATAGCATTGACAGCCCTTCCCATAGAGTATGTGTGTAATGAACTTTAAAGGTCTCCATGACCCCCTGATCTAGAGGCTGAATTAGAGACATTGTGTTTGGGGGCAAGAAGACCACTTTGATGCCTTTGGTATTGCACTCATGGGATTCTAGGTGGCCAGGAGCACTGCCCAAGGTCAAAAGAACTTTAAAAGGTAGTACCTGACTGGCAGGGTACTTCCTGACTTTGAGGACAAGCATCAATGGAACCAATCCAGAAAAAGCCTTCTCACTGTCCAGGCCTTCTTATACAACCCAAAGACTGGTGGCTGGTGTTCTCTTCCCTTCAAGGCTTGGGGTTTAGCAGCTTTAGAGGTAAGGGTGGTCCTGATCATAAACTCCACTGCATTTGTGTTACCAAACCCAAGTTTGGCTGCTCATATGCTGGAAAGGCCAATCCTCAAGAGAAAAATTTTAACTGGAAAGGAATTTGATCTTTATTCAAGAGGCCAGCAACGTGGGGAGCAGACTCCTGTCTAAATGCCAACTCCCCAGTTTTTGCCTGGTCCGGGGTTTTAGGGTAGCTAATCAGCAAAGGGACTGTAGTGGTCCATAACATTTCATGATTATGTTCAGGCTCAGTGGTGCCAGCTACAGATGTTATCTCAGTGCTCAGAAGTTGTGCAAAGGGGTCATGGTTCCTTAGTGCCTGGGGTTGTACAAGAGTATTCTGTTCTTTCTGCAAAGAAGGCCAAGGTCTACAGATGTGCAAAGGGAGCTCAGGAAAAGTCATTTGTGTGACCTTAAAAAAGAAAAACATTTTGCTAAAAGATTGCTGGGTTAATCAGAAAGATGAGCCAATTTCAAACAGACTTGTTGGCCTCTGTGGCCTGGGAAAATTCTGGTCCTTCATTCCCCAAGGCCAGTGGTCTGCAAATCTCATAGAAAGTAAATTGGTTCTGTTACAGGTCAAGGGCCATAGGTCAAAAAGCAAGGAGCAGTGCTAACCTGAAGCAAGTTAACCCTTAAGACAGGTTGGAGTGCTGTTACATTTGCACAAAACAGTAGTTAGCCTATCCTTCCTGCCTTAAATCCCGGTGCTCACTTCACTTCTTTACTAGTAAATGTCCTTTGTGTCATTCCCCCCCCCCCAGAATAGAGCAGTTTCGTGTGCATTAAAACCTGTTCAGGCAGATATCCTTTCTCAATGACTTTCTTAATGGCATCTGGGAACTTCTCTGCTGCCTCTTGGTCGACAGAAGTTACTTCTGTTATCTTGACTTTTTTTTTTTTTTTTTTTTTAAAGCCAGACCACTTTCTAAAATCAAACCATCCTTTGCTGGTTTTAAATTCTTCAGTTTTAGATCCTTCACCTTCTTTTTGCTTTAAGTGGTCATATAGTGATTTCCTCTTTTCTTGAATCCTATTAGAGTCTATAGGCCTGCCTTTCTTACAGCAGTCCTGCAGCCACATAATAGCTGCATTTTCAAAACAAGCAAAAAAGTATTTTGCAAAAAGTGCAAGGTTTTCATGCCTGCTGGCGTAGCTGCATCAGAGGCTTCACGAATTTTCTTTTTTCACATCCGTCTTTCAGCTGGACTCATTCATCTCGAAATGGTGGGCACCTGCGGCTGAAGACCCCCGTCTGTGGTGCCTATCAAGCAATTCAACCTTTTCTTGTACTGTCATGACTTTGCTCTGTTTCTTGGGAGCACTTGCAGCATCACTAGCGGCACTTTGTATGGTATGGTCCCGGAGTGTTAGTCAAGGTTCGGGGCATTACACTAAACACGATGAAAAAATACGCAAGAACTTCGAGAACCGCAAGAACCGCGAGAGATCACTTTTGACCGCGATAGGCAATGTGCCGGAGAGATGATTAGCGTCACGTGCCTCTCCCCGCGGCTCCCAGCAGCCCGCGAGCTCACCGCAGCCGCTGCGGGAGGTGGCTCTGAAACTGCGGCAGGAGCGTGGTATGTACTACAGGTCACCGTAGGCACGTGTGACTTAATACTACATCCTTAACATTCCTTTACCTTTCTCTCCGCTGTGAATGGCGCTGTGTACGGTCTGTAAATGTGTGCGTAAGTTTTCATAAACTTCTATTTTATGGTAGTAAATGATAAAAATAGACTGTTATCTACATACATGTCGTGTATTCTTGATATACCTTTTCCTTAATTCTTTTGGTATTACTAGGCTATGCAGTTTGTCTGTTTTCTGTTTTGAAATTGTTAGCGTCTCCAAAAATGTTTACAGTATATTTATTGAAAAAACCTGTATATAAGCGAACCCACGCTTTTCAGATGCGTAGTGTTCAAAGGTCAGTTGTAGTTGTATTTGTTTTAAAGATTTTGTTTTTTTTGAGAGAGAGAGGGGGCACGCAAGCAGGGGGAGTGGCAGGGGGACAAGCAAGCTCCCCGGGAGCAGGGAGCCGAATGTGGGGCTGGATCCTGACCTGAGCTGAAGGCAGGCGCTTAACCAACTGAGGCACCCCGGCGCCCCTGTAGTGTGTTTTTATGTAGGTAGGAGACCGCATATTTTTTGGTATTGGTGTGAAGAAATCCTTTTCGTAAAAGGGATGTGCTCATCCACTAAACAAGTCTCCTTTACCTCATAATTGCAAACGATTAAGGACATGAGAAATGCAAAGCTTGGAACCCTGGTTCATGAATTTAATGGCAGGATGCAGAATTTTGATATCTATTCTGATTTTATTGTCTTCCTGTGCTAAAGGAGACACAAGTTCTTTTCTACCAGAAGCCAACCTAGAGTTTGCTGATAAACCTAGATATACAACTTGGGATCTAAAAAAAGAGAACAGAATAGAAAGAAACGTAATCAAAACTATCTTTTGAATTAATGCTTGATTTTATTAGCAGTGCTCCCGACTTCTAGGCTGTAGAAGGCCCTTATTCTCATGTAACTATGCAAGACTCTATAGATGAGACTAAAATTGCCATCAGATTCCCACGCATTCTGTCCACAGAGTAAAAAATAAAAAGAAAAATGAAGTTTTATATAAATAAAATTTAATCAGACATGGTATATGTTTTAACAGTCTAGATTCTTACTTCCCCCCTTCCCCAAACAGAATTGTGTATAAAGCTAGCTTTTTAATAAAATAGGTACTTGGACAGATTATCGTTTTTAGACTGTTGAATGGCAGCTAGAGTTTTTATTTTAAGCTTAGAACTCATTTTCTTCCGATTGGTGCCCCAAATTTGGATCAATCAGTAATTCAAACTAATGTCCCTTAGTCCTAAACATGAGCTTTCTAAATAATTGTCTGTAGTGAAGTTATTTTAAAATTTATCATAGTAAAATGGATGAACAACAGATTTTTGCCTCTTGCCTCCTTCCCTTTTGAATTGGTTTGAGTATGCCATTATACTGAGTTGCATGTAGTCCTCCAGCTAGTGTTCCCTTTTGTATTTGTTACAAAAGATCAGCTAGTGTTCTCTTTTGTATTTGTCACAAAGGATCAATGAAACAATGCCTCCCGACAGAGCCAGGGAACCGAAGGGCACACTTAACGTACTAGATTTTTAATTCTCTGGTTGCAGACCTCTAGTTCACCATCACTTCCTTTTCTTGATACAGTGTTGCAAAAAAAAAAAAAAAAGTCTAGTTCTTTTAAAACATATCATGGCAGCAAAGATATAAATTTTGGTATTTTTCTTCTAGAATTCTGATTTAGATTGTTCCCAAAGCAATAAAATGGGAGGCTTATAATATAACACAGAGAACAGAGTTTAAACTCTGGAGGAGTTAAGTTATACCAGGTCACAGAGCAGTCAGTACTAAGGGAAGCGTGCCATCAGACTATGTTTTCAAAACGGAAATGAGAAAGGGTTGTCATTATTATTTGCAAACTCTGAGTACTTATAATATGCAATGTGCTATATAGTATGGTCAGCGAGGCATACAGAATTGAGAAAGATGTCGTTCCTGCGCTCGAGGAGTTTATAACCTCTTGGAGAAGATGTAGATACTTATAAATAACTCTGATGCATAGGAGATAATGAGGTGCAGAATGGAACTGGCTGAATATGCACTCTGAATAAGGCAGAAAAGAGCTTCAAGGTTCCAAATGGAAACATTGCTGTTATGACATAAGATATTAAACAGTGTATTTAATATTAGACATTTCTATCAGAAGTTTTCTGGAAGCTGTGCTGTACGGTACCGTAGTAACTAGCCATGTGTGGCTGTGTAAATTTAAAGTAATTAAAAAATTCCATTTCTTAGTTGCACTGCTCTCATTTCAAGTGTTCTTTGTGGCTAGTGGCTGCTATATTGGACAGAACACATACAGACCATTTATATTATCACAGAGAGTTCTGTCGGACTGTTCAAGAGCCTGTATTTTTTATATATTAAAGACGAACTGAGTTTATTACTCTCTAAAGTAGTGGGGACAAGTGATTACTTGAAATACTGAGAGGTCATGTCATTTTGTAAATTATAAGACTCAAATTTGTAAAAATGTATGGGAATATTTTTAGACTCTAACAACAGATCATTTAAAAGACTAGGAAATATGAATTGTGTAAAAATGTATCTGTTCACTTTTTAAGTACAAACTATGGCTCTATAGTTTAGAAAAACTGCAAATATAAAAATAGATATTATAAATATTAACATTATTAGTAAAAGGAGTTAATTTAATGGGAGTTAAGGCAGATTATCCTCAGCTAAATATAATTGACTTTGAGACTAGACATAGCACTAATGCACTTGAGGTAATATTGAACATGATTGTTTCCATGGGAACATTCCTTGAGTGGCTGCTGCCTAAAAGGGATGTTCAGGGCAGTTTCACAGATTTGGTGGTATTTATGCCACTGATTCAGATTCTAATCAAGAAGTGATTGTAATTTTATTTATTTCTGAGTTTTTTTAAAAGCTCAAAGTGAAGTAAAATGCACAGTGCAACAAGCTAGAAAACATAGCTTTAGAACGCGAAGGTAGCTCAAGGAGGGATCAGGAGCCAAGAGTTACAGCAGGAATTTGCTAGCTGGCTGACAGGAGACAGCCCGCATTTTGCAGTGTCGGGATGGACTGTATCGCAGTAGGAAACGAAGGATGGAGACAGTCCTCGTACGCTCTGTTGTGAACACTTGCATGAGAACAGGGAGACTTGGTGAATATAGTGAGTAGAGCCCTCACCCAGGAAAGTAGCATTGCAGAAAAAAAAACTTCTGTGATTGATGAGTGAAATGGGACACATAGGGAAAGGAGGACCTCAAAAGAGGGAAGTCTAGCTAGCAGCCCAGGGAATAGTCTCTCTCCACGTGGCTTGAGGGTTATCACCGTGTTTTCCCAGAGGGAAAAGTGGGTTTTGATACCAGAACCCCACTTTGGTGTCTTTTGCGGCCGTACCCATTTTTGTGAGATGTTTGATTATTTATATAGCTCCCAACTCAAGTGACAGGTTCAGTAATTATCACAAAGCCTTTTATTGTTGTAAGGTCTTTCTTTTAAGCAAAAGATACCGGTGCAGCTACATTGAACCAGCCCGAGGTCTTCAGAAAAGAGCAGGTGAAGCCTAGCGAGCAGCACCAAGTACACAGCGTAAACCTGATTTCACTTCCTCAGCTCAGCACCTCTGTGGGGAATCGACTGTTATTATTCAGCATTTGCAGATGTGAAAACTGAGGCCTAGGTATATAGAAACATCTTGCCTGAAGTCACAAAGGGACAAACCTAGCAATGAAATCATGTTTTCCCTGATTCTAAAGAAAGCCTGGATCCTGATCACTACAAGCTGCTCCCTTCCTTCTGTAGAGCAATATGGGAAAAATGTGTGGTTAAAAAAACAGTCTCTCAGGCCTATTATTGATACTCTGATTCTTCTGTAAAACACCTGCAAAGTTGAAAATACTAAGACAATCATTTTTATTCTCAGGGCCGTTTGGGGAAGGATTTGATTGTTTATGAAACTGAAACTATGAAAACTGTAATATTATGGTTAAATAAATTATCTTCTACACCTACATACTACGTGGCATAGAATTATATTCTCAATATTTATTTACTAACAGAAAATATTTAAGTTATGAAATGTTACTTACACAGCATGAGTCCGTGTATATAAAGGAAATAATGCATAAGACAGAGAAAAAAAATCTGACAGGAAATATGCCAAAATATTAATAGTGGTTACCTCTGAGTCACAGGATTAGAAATTATGTTCAGTTTAATGACTATGATTATCTTTTATTTTCCTCCAATTTTATTATGAAAAATTTCAAACCTATTGTAAAGTTGAAAGAATTTTGTAATTCACTTTAACTTTTCATCAGTATTTTCTGTGATGTGTTTTTTAAAATAAGTACAAAACACTATTTTTAAAAGAGATGTCACCCTGCATTTTTCTTCTATTTGCTCACTATTTCTGTTTTCTCACATACTTTTTTACTCCATTAACTTTTTTCAAAAAGAAGGCATGGAGCTCTAGAAACTAACAATATTTACGTGACAATCTCAGGTTCACTCTTGCAGTCTATTGGGAACAGCTTTGAGGGCTCTCCTCACAGTCAACTAGCCCTCTTAGCCATAGGTGGGAAGGTAGGATGCTAGTGTAATTGTCAGACTCTGATATCTGAAGAGATTGTTGCCCTATCCACGCCTGGTTCACAGTATGTAAATTGATATAATTGTGCACTTACTCTTTTTAGAAGAACCAAAACTATCTTCCACCTCCACTCAAGTTGAAAGGAGGGCGGGGCCAGACAGCTCATAGCTCTTTGACTTGTAACCTTAAAGAAAATACATACTAGTACCTTTGCTTGAGGAGGAGATACATGGTCAAGAACACTCTTGAGTCAGCAGGAAAAAGGTGATCTTAGTCTCCTTTACCTGACAGTTTATGTCAAGAAAGTGAAGGACTTTGTTCCCTTTTTTTCCCTTCACTGATCATCTCTGACATGCACCTGGCCATCCAATCTGGAATATTGTATCTTTAGCATTCTGCTGCAAGCATGCTGTCTGGGATTCTGGCAATCTACTTCTGTCTCCTGCTTGTTCTCCTCCTGATGTATAGTTAGGTAAGTCAGTGTTATCTAGGTTTCACGTGCCACTTGCTGTGGTCCTTTCCTTCATGTAAAGAGAATCAGGTGAATGAGGCTTTGTAATTTAGACTTAAAATATTTTCATAGGAATTAAGTCATCCTTAGGCTAAAGTTGTGTGCTTTTTATTTTCTTAACCTGTAAAGGTCATCGTTCTGTGAAATGTGTACTGTGAAATATTAAGATGATTAATGGGTTTTACTCAGAAAGGTAATAAGGTACTGTGGTCATATATGATTGGAGAACCCTGGGTTATGCCAAGTTCAACAGTTTGCTTTACTCAGAGCTTTTAACGTCTGTGCATATCACATTCTTCAAGAAGGTGGCCATAGAGTCATCATTTTCCAAACCAGTTTCATTAGAGGAATTTTTCCTTGGCCAACCACCATTATGCAGGAATACTCTTCAGAGTCCTACCCATTTGTAAAGCAATTCTTACCACACAGTGTGTGGTCTGAGGAACCAGCAACATCAGCATTACTTGAGAAATTGTTTAAAATGCAGAGTATCAGACCCCACCCCAGAATTGCTGAATCAGGATCTTCATATTAATAAGCTTCCCAAGTGATTCATATAGATGCCTTAATGACCTTTCAGTTCACATCTTTTGAGCCCTTATTGTAGTCAGATACAGCTAGGAATTTTCAAGTATATCATTGACTTCTCACTGTCAGAATGTTCTTGAATGTTCTTACATATCCTGGAGTTAATTTTACAGTAGAAAAGGAGTGATACACTCCAGACTTGTAGGCTATTACTGAATAGACTTTTCCCGAAGGTATTGGTGCTGACTTTGAATTTTTTAAAAATAGACTTTGCTTGGGGTGCCTGGGTGGCTCAGTCGAATGAGCATCTGACTCTGGATTTTGGCTCAGGTCATGATCTCAGGGTCCTGGTATTGAGCATGGCATGGTGGGCTCTGCGCTCAGCAGGGAGTCTGGTTTTCTCCCTCCTTCCCCCTTCTCCCACTCGTGGTTGCTCTTTCTTTCTAAAATAAGTAGACAAATCTTGAAAAAAAAAGAAAAGATAGACTTTGTTTAAAAAGAGCAGTTTTAGGGTCACAGCAAAATTGAGGGGAAAATAGAGTTCCCAGACACCCTTTGCTCCTTCCCTCAACATGCTCAGCCTTCCTCACTGTTCGCATCTTGCACCTATGTTGACTCATCATTATCACCTAATGTCCCTAGTTTACATTACGGTTCACTTTCAGTGTCCTGTGGGTTTTGGCAAATGTGTGATGACACGTCTGCACTATTACAGTATCATACAGGAGAGTTTCACTGCCCTAAAAATCCTCCATGCTCCATCTATTCATCTCTCCCTCCCTTCAACCCCTGGCAACCATTGATCTTTTTAGTTTTTTACCTTTTGTCTTTACCTTTTCCAGAATGTCATACAGTTGGAATCATATGGTATGTAGCCTTTTCGTATTTCCCTCTTTCACTCAGCAATATGTGTTTAAGGTTCCACCATGTCTTTTCATGACTTGATAGCTTATTTCCTTTTAGCAGTGAATGACATTCAGTTGTCTGGATGTGGCATGGTTTATTTATCCATTCATCTACTGAAGGATACCTTGGTTGCTCCCAGGTTTTGGCCCTCATGAATAAAGTTGCTATAAATGTCCATGTGCAGGCTTTTGTGTGGACATAAGTTTTCAGTGCATTTGGGTAAATACCAAGGAGTGCAATTGCTGGCTCGTAGAGTATGTTTAGTTTTGTAAGAAACTGTCCGTCTTCCAAAGTTGCAGTCCCCCCAGTAATGAAGGAGATCTCCTGAAATTGAATATTATTAGGGATATCAGTCATCATTGGGGCTTTACTTAATGTTGTCATTAGTGTTCTTTAAATTTTATTCAAGAAATAATTCTTCATGAAAAATAGATATTTGAATGATGTTTCATGTTTACCTGTTATCTTAAGGATGTACATAATAAAAGTTTATATCTGAAGGTAAAATATCAAAGCATACACCTACATTTGTTAAAAGACATGCACAATGTATAGTTAACTCCATTTGTAGCATTGACATTCTTAAAATTGTGAGATTATCTGCGTTACCAGTGGTTGTGTTCTTAAACTTCTCAAATTATTTCAGAGATCTCCAGTGATGTGTGTAGCTGCAATGTAGGCCATATTGATCTTTTCATGTGAAAATTAGAGATCAGGGGCACCTGGGTGGCTCAGTTGGTTGGGCAACTGCCTTTGGCTCAGGTCATGATCCTGGAGTCTGGGGATTGAGTCCCACATCAGGCTCCCTGCTCAGTGGGGAGTCTGCTTCTCCCTCTGACCTCTCTCTCATGCTCTCTCTCTCTCTCTCTCTCTCTCTCTCTCTCTCTCTCTCTCAGAAATAAATAAAATCTTAAAAAAATTAAAAAGAAAATTAGAGATCAGATTTCCACTTTCAAGGCTAAATGAAAATTACGTGAAGCTCTCAGAGAGCCCTACTTAGTGCAGTTTATAAAGCGAGGTCTTTGTTTGGTCCACATTAAACCATGACAGGATGCACTGTTGTATGCACACTAGGACATGTACAGAAATAATTTTAATCTTGAAAGATTAATAGCTGCAGGAAAAGTGGCAAGTCATGGGCTCAGAGTTTGGGCTCTGGATTTAGAACACATTGGTTTTAAATCCCAGTTCTTCTAACTTATCCTTCCTATGGCAGGTTAAGCAAATTACTTACCCTTCCTGGACCTCAGTTATGCCATCTGACGCTGAGATGATGGCAGCAGTTAGCCCTCTAGTTTGTTTTACTGAGCCATTACATCTATAGGACATGATGCTGAACCTGGCCCTTGGCAGCTCTTAGTAAGTGATAACTACTTTTAAAACTATGTAGAAAACTTTGGAAATCAAACTTTAGAACCAAGAGTTTTATAACCAAGCAACTCATTTTGGAATATATCCTTTCTCATGGAAACCTTGAGGCAAAAAAGGAGAAATTAAAAACAAGCCTTAAACTAGATTTTCCCTGAAACTGGGAGGCAGAGAAAACTCACAGGCTCCCATTGGCATATGGATTACAACAAAGGTGAGGCCACACAGAAGCTGATGATGGTAAAGACTGTGAGGGCAGGACAGGGGAGGGCAGATAAAGAAGTTCCTGAAGGCTGGTATATGTCAGACCTCTCCAGCAGACAGTTACTTCCCAAATGAGTGGGGACTATTGTAAGCAAACCTGACACTGAGCACTGTAAGGGTGCTGGGGTGGAAAGAGAGAGACCAGGTTCAGAAAGTGTTCAGGAGTCCAGAGGTGGCATATGGCAGACATACCCATCAAGAAATAGTGTCTGAAAGTGCATCATGGTGGAAGAAAGGGCTGTGGAGGGGACTAGCAAACCCACAGCTTGTGGGAGATGGTCCCCAGAACCTGGCTGCGCTCTGAGAGAGCAGGGCTAGCTGCAGAGATGACCATGTTTCAGACACTGTCTGTGGTGACAGAGGAGGGATTTGTGAGCTATGAAGCTAGAAATGATATCCTGGCACATCCCTGTATCCCCTGCCCCATTTCTTATTAGAAGTCTAGAAAAATCCATCCTATGGGGGAGTTCTGCTGGCACACAGGGATATTATAGAATAAATCATAAATGAGAGCAACATCAATTCTTACAGATAATAGAAATATTTACCTGAAAATAGTTTCTACAAAGCATGTGAATATTATCACTTAACATTACAGAAAGAACTAAAAAAAGTCAACAGAAAACTAAAAGATCCTTGAAAGAGCCATTCTAGTTAGACAGGAATGCTACAAAGCACAAATAGAGGCTCTCAAAAGAACAGGTGACCAGAAAATAGGAAGTGATGGCCTGAAAACAAGATACGAAATGTGTATCAAGCTAAGTCGTTGAATAGAGAAACAAAATTCTCAATGAAGACTAAATTACAAGTAATGTGTTGAAGAACAGCCACCACAGAAAACCCAGCAAGAGACAGGAAATAAGTGAAAAGCAAAGTCCGTGGAAACAGAAGCCCCCCCCCCAAAAAAAAAACCAAAAGAGAGAAACAACAAAAAATTAAAATGAAGGCTTCTTGTAGAAATGGCTGATTATATATCTGGGGATGTGGGATGTAATCTTGAAGCATTTGGTCATAGGAGAAAGAAAGAACATTATTAAATAATCCTGGAAGCACAGTAGCAGTGTTAAACTGTACGAAAATTGTGCTTCCGCAGGCTCCCTTGTACCAGCAGGTGCCCCCTGGACAGCAAAACAACAGAAGCTTGGGTTTTCTGTAATTTCCAGTTGACTGATAGTGTTTTACTGACAGACAATGTTGAAATATTGTCAAAATTCGAGAATACAACATGTGTTAACACCTTGCGATGTCTCTGGCATTTACTGAGTTGCACCATTACTATCAGTTCCTCCTTATACTCCTTCCCATCCTTATATGGATAGCGGAGCGTTTATGGTTACATTCCTTTTTGTGTTTCATTCTTTCAAAATGAGTGTTCTTTGGTGAAACTAAAAATAGTCCCACATTGGGCCCCCTAGAGGAAGTTGTGAAGCGAACCAGTGTGGCCTAGGGAAAGAGTGTAGGAAACCTGAACTTTGAATCCCACTTTAGACACTAGATGCTGCGTGTTCTTTCAGGGCTTACTGAACTTCATCTCTTTTAGCATCAGTTTCTTCAAGATGACTTGTGGAATGCCCTACCCATCGTGGTCTGGCAACCAGTGATACTCAACGTCAGCAATCATGTCCAGTTTGATGGACTCTAATAGTCTCAAGGTTTATTGCCTTAATAACACAGGTACTTGTGGGAGGAAGTAACTCTGCACCTCACATTCCTTATTTGTAAAAGGAGAGAGTAATAGTACTTTATGGACTGTATTAGGATTAATAGAGTCCATACAAACATAGAGCAGATGTCCAACAAATGCTATTTCTTATGATTTAATTATTATTTCTCCAAAGAACTGATCTGGCTGCTGTTGTTGTTACTGTTGTATATTTTTGAGTCACTTAGAGCTCATAGAATCTGGGGTCCCTGGCTGGCTTAGTTGGCAGCATGTGCAACTCTTGGTCTCGGTTGTGAATTTGAGCCCCATGTTGAGTGGAGAGAGTACTTAAAAAACAAACAAACAAACAAACAAACCCTCCTAGAGTCTTCTCTATGAAGAAACGGGACCATACACGATGGAAACAAGCTCCTAATTTCCTGACAAACGTGTGTCAGAGTAGAGCCTCCCAGCCAGAGAGTGTGGAGGCCTCCAGATGGGCCCAGACAGGACACATACTGCTCCACACAGAGAGCGTCACTGAGGCCACACCATCTCCCTTTCCACTGGGGAAGAATATCAACCATTTAGGTCCCAGCCATTTTCTGCTTCCCAGACCATTCTAAATGCCCAGGTGCCCAAAACACAGCAATGTTAGGGCCATACTTTGAACAGAGGCATGTTGTCTTAATATTCATGACATATGCACATGCAAAGATTCCAAGAGATTTACAAAACCATAAGGAAAAGACACAGCATCTAGGCTACCTGAACTGGTGGGAGGATTTAGAATTCCAGGTTTGTATGACAAACTTCGATATGATTTTTTTTTGAGCTCTTCTTGTATATGTGCTTGTGTTCTTTCTCTCAGATTGTAAAATGGATAGGAAGTCTTAAAAAGAAATGATTTTTTAAGAGCTGAAGGCATTCAGATGTAAAGCCATGCTTTTAAGCTGGATTTTTTGTTCATTAGCACTCTAGTGCCTGGGGACTTATTGGGCTGGTAATGCCAAGATCAAGGAGGAAGCAGCAGTAAAATACCCATTTATTGTAGGGACATATGGACACATTCTCCTTTCTGGTTCATTTTAAAATAAGTTCAGAGATTGTCCCACTCCGTCCTTCTGTAGTCCCTGGAGGTTGATCCCCAACTTTGGCTAACTCCCAGAAATAGAAGTGTGGCAGGCATAGGGCCAAAATTCTTTTTACCTCATAAGGAGACAGTAAGTTTTCAAATCTAAGTTAATCTCAATCCTGAAGGGTTTTCTTTTTCTTTTCTTTTCTTTTCTTTTTTTTTTTTTTAAGCTCGTAATGTCTGAAGCTACTGGATGATCTAGAGCTTCTTTGGGACTAACCCAACTGCAGGTTCCCCCATGAACTAATCCTCCTTTGTGAGGATAAACACATTTTGTTGTTATTGTTGTTGTTGTTGGAAGAGGCATGGCAAGGAACTTCACACATTTGGGCCAACTCCAGACCAGTAAAAAGCCTGGTCCTCCCTGGCAGTAACAGTGGATCAGAGATGGTTTAATCATCCTGTGAGACATCACTGATAGATGTTGTTACAGAGGAGTTTGCAATCTCATGCCTATTAGGGAAGTTTAATGCTGATAACAAGGGAGGTAAGAAATTCTTTGGAAAACGGGCTAGAGAATAGATGATCTTTATTTTGAGATTGAGTTGGATCTCGCTGAGCCTGAGGGAGGAGAAAGACACCTTTCCATTTGAAGACCAGTAACTCTGGGTATGCATATTATTCAAGCATGGCCCCCTCTGCTGCAGGTGCCTCAGCAGCTTTGGGACACAATTTGGAATCCCTAGTAAGCAGTGTTCCCAGACAACAAAATTTCACTCAAAGCCCAGAAGTAAGAAAAAAGACAATAGGCATTGCTTTAAAGCAATTTATCCTTCTTCTTTTTGGGGGGTGGGTAATGAAAGTAAGGTAATAAATGAGAAGATTATCACATAAGAGTGAGGAATACTCTCTTGTCCCTAGGCGTTCTGTGAGGAATCCCCCAAGTGAGCAGTTTGATATTTCCACAAGAGGCCACCATTTCCACATCCCATTTTAGGGAGGAGGGCAGAGAGTGCCTTATTCATTTGTGCCGCTCTGTTGGATATTTCCCATTTGTCCCTCCAGATCTACTCTCCCCTTTCTCTGCCAGGTTCTGTACTCCCAGGGCCTGACCTTATTGGAAGCATCAGTTGGGCTCCATTGCTCTCTGGCAAACAGAGATACCAGATCAGGGTGTTTATTCTCAGCCTCCTCCATTATGGGCCAAGAATTGGCAATGGCTTCTTCTACCAAGGACTTCAGTTCCTGGCAGGTGTTCCTCACTTTCACCTATAGGCTTTCTTGGGGATCTAGTGGCTGACTCCACTTGCCTCTTCAGGCCTTGATGTTGCTTGTGCTCTCTGGTTACAGTCATTGAGCTCCTTTACCATCACTTACCAGTTTCTCTTAACTCTTCTGTATATATTCCTTTGATTAAATCTCTTCAGTTATCCATCTCTAGGTCTGACTGCTGCTTCCTGCTGGGAAACCGACTAATACCCTTTTCTGTGTAGTGTAGTACCTAGCCCATAACACGTGCTTAATAAAGGCTGCTATTTATTATTGTTTGTATATGTATGACATGATTTCTACATTTAAATCAGATTTTGCCCAATTTCAAGCTGGGGCATTTTCACCATACATTTCTTTCAGTACTGGAGAGTTTCTAATTGTTTGCCTTTGTAAAACGTCAGTTTAAAGAATATGATTTTGATGTTGTGACGACTTGAGGAGCTGATATATGCTATGGTTGCATTTCTGAAAACTCAAAGACTAGAAGTGAAAAATCATAAAAATCTCATTCAAATCAACTCTAATAAGTGTCAACATTTTTTCATTGTACCAGAATTCATCAAAATAAGTCTTATAGAAAATATGTGTCCTGTTAGCGCAGGTCTGAAATTCTGTCCATTTTCATCTTGTTTTTTTTTTCAGTGACACATACTGTTACAAGATCTGGCTTTGAACTTCTGAGACCCATGTCTGTATGAGCCAGAAAAAGAGGCTCAGCCTTAACCATGGGCCAAAGTTGGCCTTTTTTTCTATAACGTTTGGAATAGGAAAAACAGTGATGAAGTCTCTTCAGGTAGGAGTTTCACAAACTACGAAAATGAGTTGACTTAATTATAGTTATGGAGGAAAACTGGTATTTCAAGAATTGTTGCATGTAATTAGATCCATGTTTCTCAAAATGTTCTCCAGAGATAGCTGATACTACATCATCGGCAGTTTTCCAAGAATGCAGATTATCTGTCTATAACCAAGACCTACTGAATCCAGATACTTGAGAGCATGGCCTCAGTAAGTTGAATATTAATTTTATTAACTACCCAGGTTATATTGCCATATGCCAAATTTGATAACCATTGTAATAATAAGCCATACTAAGACTCTATGGGGAGGGTCGTGTCTTAAAATGGATTTATCCAAATATAAGAGAAAGGCTGATATATAAAACGAAGTTAGAGAAATACAAAAGATTTTAGAATGACAATTTTGATATACCTTGTTTAAACTTAGAATAGTTTGTCAAATTTGAAATGAGAAATTATTTAAATTAGGGGTTGCCTATACTTCTGTAACAAATAAAAGCACCATGGGATGATTTTAAGAAATTTAGGGAATGACACCTGTCTCTCCACTTAGTCATCATGACATACTACATAGTACCTCCTGTTAGTTATTTCTGCACATGCCTTATCTTGACTGATTGTGATTTCCTTGAAAGCAGAGATCAGGTCTTTTACATTTTATATAGTCTATAATTCTTAGTACAGTACCCCTCCCATGGCAGGATGGTAACAGATAAGTATTGAAAGAATGAATGAGTGGAGAGTATCATATTTTGGGGATAAGAGTAAATGTGTGATTGTATGTGTGTGAAATGTTTAGGGAGTAATAAAAGATTCGATAACAAAGTGCTAAACAGTATGGTACAGAGTTCTCAGGATGTTTCATGATAGGTAGAATAGTCATATAGACATGAATGGGTAAGGAAATAAAAAGTCAGCCTTGATGAACCTAACACTCCTCTAAAAAAACAGTCTATTGAAAAGTCAACCCTGAGCTGCACCTTGAAGTTTGCAGGAGATCTGGCTAAGAAAAGGGATTCAGGAAATGATATGCTGCTGGCTGAGGATGTTGGTTTCAGGTGAGTCATACATCATGAAGAAAGTGTAGAGACAAATAATGATGAATAAAAAGTTGCATCCTTGACAGGTTGTCAGATTGAAGAGGAGAGTTACCTAAGGGAGAGTTGTTAGGGTTTGGAGCATTCAAAGAGCCATGAAGTCTGGGTTTGATGTCAGGATTGGCAAGCACTGTGAGCGTGGCAGAACAAGGGAGTGTTGGGTGTAGTTGTGTTGCCCCCTGTTGGGAGGGCCCTGGAGCTGGAAGGCCAGAGAGGACATAATGAATCGTAAACCACATAGTCTGTATGGTCTCATTCAAATAAGCCTAAAAGAATAAGAAGTAATATTTCTTCATTCCTGCTTATTATGGGCCCTGGGGCACAAACCAGGCTGTGGACCAGATTTAGAGTCTAGACATTCTGTGGGTAAGTAGAGGCAATGTGGACTAGCACATGGGCTCTACTTTAGAAACCTCTGTTTTCTTCTTCTAAATCCCCACAATCCATAGCTCTCGATGGATGGAGATTACAACAGAGAATGATTTTAAACAAAACCAGAAACCTTTATTATTTCACGAGAGGCACAGGAAGATTCTCTTTTGCGCAAATAAATGTCTCTATTTTATTTTAATCTAATGAATGGAATGAGGTAAGATAGTTGGACAGAATAAAGTGGCAGTGTTAGAATCATGATTTATTTGCCCTCCATAAATCCAATCTCATGAGTAACGTGAGCCTGACTTAAATGGCAGACCCTCTAGCTGGAGACCAAGAGCGTCACACATTTGGAACAGGAATGCAAGTGGCAGAACAAGATATGCCATAGCGAGGGTGGGTGACATTACAAAAATAGCAAATAACAGTTATCTGAGTGGGCTTGCCACCCTAGCAAGATGTGATTGCCCTTCTTTCTGTCATGCCTACTTCCAGACTTTTGCTCGTGTCTTTACTCAACCAAGCTGAACTCCTTAGTCAGGTCCGTGATGTTCTATTACTAAATTGTTTTCACAACAAACAGCATAACCCACCTGCATGCTACAGTGCTGCATACGTGTCTGACTGAAGGGAGCCAGGAAACACCCCGTGCACCTGTGTTTTCACCGTTGCGAGGGAGGAGAATGTCACTGTTTCCTAAGGGAAGAGAATAAAGGCAAACATGTCACCAAGTCAGACCAAGCAAGGTTAAGTCCAGGAAAGGAGGCTTTGACGGCTGTGCAGAGACTCTCGTCTGAGATCACAGAAGTCCTCTCATTCCAGTTCACAGTGATCTCTGTGACAGAAGTTTCTCTGCATCCTGGCAGTTGAGGGCACAATCAGCTAGACAGTATGGGAGTGCTCACGATGAGATGCCTGCTGCTGCGAGAACGCCCAGCTGTGAGTTTATTTCCCTGTGTTTGGATAATACAGTGCCTTCTTACTACAGTCGCTGAAATAGACTGCCAGAGAAATGGCCAGTTTGGAAGAACACACTGAAAAATCAACATTCCTGATGCATCTTGAGATCATGGCAGCAACAGGAACATATTTCCAAACAGCCAGACTGAAACAGCAGTAAGTCGGGGAGAGGATCTGGTCTCTCCAGAGGACTGTGGCATCATCTCACATATACACAGGGAAGTGTGGGGAGGAGGGTGGGAGTGAGACTTCCACTGCAATATCATAGATTTCTTGGAAAGATCCACTGTCAAGCACAATGTACTCCCTGGTAAAGCCACCAATCTTTTAGTAACGTTTACTTACTCCTGTCCCCTTCTCTCTCCCTTCCTCATTCATTTTCTTTCTTTTTTGGGGGGGGGGATTTATTTATTTATTTTGGAGAGAGAGAAGGAGAGAGAGAGAATGCGAATAGGGGAAGGGGCAGAGGGAGAGGGGGAGAGAGAGAGAGAATCCCAAGCTGACTTCCCACTGAGCACGGAGCCTGATGCGGGGCTCAATCTCACAACACTGAGATCATGACCTGAGCCAAAATCATGAGTTGGACATTTAACTGACTGAGCCATCCAGGCGCCTCCCTCCCACCTTGTTCATTTTCTGCTTGTACAAAATAAAAAGCTGTGTTGGTTTCGTTTTTAAATCCTAATATTAGTCGGTGTATATGGCCCTCAGGCAGTGGGTTTGGATAATAAGAGTTTTGCTCATTTTTCTTCTCCATATGGATGCTGTAGGGGAGGTAAACTTTTCCCTTTTTTCCTTTCTAGATTATTGGCTGGCCTAATAATTAAATTGACCAGGTGGATTAACAGGAGAAAAACAAATTTAATTTTGCACACATGGGAGCTCATGAAAATATGAAACTCAAATAACCAGAACAGGCAGCTTTTATACCTTTTAGGTCAAAGATAAATTTGCGAGGAATTGACGAGATTAAGAAGTTTGGGCTAGGGGTAGTAAATATGGTGACGAAGTAACAAGCTTTGTTGATATAGCCTCCTCAGTCCTGAATTCTCTGTCTCTGGTTATTAAACTCTCTCTCGCGGGAGGGAGATTCGTTTCTTGGTTTCTAGGAGACAAAGGAATGTCAGTGTCCTTCTTGCACCAGCTGCTTCTTAAATGACTTTAGTTCAAAATAATCAGCATGCTAAAGTGGCCTGTTTTGGGGCAGCCTGCCTTGAACGCCACCAATGTGATTCTAGTAACTCCCTTTGATCTGAACTTCTGCTTTCCATGGTTTCAGTCACCTGCAGTCATTTGCCCCAGAAGCAGGTGATCCTCCTTCTGACTTACCCTCAGAAGGTCCACAGCAGCCTCCCTAGTGCTACGTCCCAATGCCTACCTCATTTACCTCACTTCATCTCATCATGTAGGCATTTTATCATCTCACATCAGCACAAAAAGAATAAGTGCAGTATATAATAAGCTATTTTGCGAGTGAGACCACATTCATATAACTTTCATTATATTGTTCTAATTGTTCTATTTATTATTAATTTCTTGCTGTACTTAATTTATAAATTAGACTTTATCATATATATGTATAGGAACGATCATAGTATATGTAGAGTTTGGTACTATCCGTGGTTTCAGGCATCCCCTGGGGGTCTTGGAACATATCCCCTGCAGATAAAGGGCACTATTGTATTCAAAAGGCAGGGCATTTGTATTGTCATATTTGTAGCAATGCTCTTAGTGACTATTATATAGCTGATTCCTGCAACATAGTTTGCTGCTGCTGCTTTTTTTTTTTTAGCATGTCATTTCTGGCACGCTGAAGTTTTTGGTAGGGTGGGTGATGTGCAGAGATAAGGATGAAAAAATTCTGTGGTTGCAGTGATATTTCACGACAAGAATTTCATCCATTTCTAAAGCCTATCCAATAGCCTTAATGTAGGAGATTCCTAAACCAAAGTCTATCTACTTGTATGTTACCTTTAATATGAGCAAATGGTGAAGGAGCCGTAGCTTAAGACACTCGTCATCCCTTCGTGGCATGAATCTGTGCAGTTCCTTTCCCCCCTCATTCTTCATGTTTCAGCCATATTTTTGCAGATGAGACATAAGTTTTAAGTGCTCCACATATGGCGACAATGTCATGCTTTTCCATTATAGAAAGCTTTCTTTCTTGATATTTCCTATGGAAAAAATGTGAAAGAAAACATAAAATGTGAATAATAAGCAAAGTATTTATGGTCTCTATGCTGCCACTCGAGTATTTTCTCACATATCCTCAGCTAACGTGTATTTCATGTTATCTGCCAGAAAGTTATAAATTTTCCATGTAAACAGATAGAAAAGAAGCTTAGCATTTCACTGAACTGAATTTGAAAATCTAGTGTTTACATCTGTGAATTGATATAATCTAACTACAAAGGAACTGGTTAACGGGTTCATCAAAGGCGAAAGAATAACATGAGAAGGGAACTGTACTGTGACTTATTTCTTACTCTTTTGAAGTATGACTAAAATATGACTCACAGCCTCCTACTCTATTTCCACAGAGCTGTTGACTCCTAGAGTTAACATTCAGCAAGAATCTGAGGGAGGGCGCCTGGGTGGCTCAGTGGGTTAAAGCCTCTGCTTTCAGCTCAGGTCATGATCTCAGCGTCCTGGGATCGAGGCCCGCATCGGGCTCCCTGCTCAGCGGGGAGCCTGCTTCCCCCCTCTCTCTCTGCCTGCCTCTTTGCCTCCTTGTGATCTCTCTCCCTCTGTGAAATAAATAAATAAAATCTTTAAAAAAAAAAAAAAGAATCTGAGGGAGAAGGGAAGAGGGCAAACATGTGACAGGTACAGGACCATCTCTTCTCCTACAGCATCGCTGAGCACTTACTGGGCAGTCACAGATCACAGCGGGCTCACTGCACCCTTGTCATTTAAGCAGTGGGGGTGGACAGGGGGCCAGGTGGAGGGGGAAGGCTTCTATGGAAGGGATCTTGGACAAGCTTCCATTTGTTTGATTCTAACCCATATTCTTTCTTTATTAGTAACACCTAGAAAATTTAGCACAGTTTAAAATTATTGAAACCATTTTTAAAGCAACACTGATAGGCATTTGGTCAATGAAGATAGCAGCTTCTCTCTATTTAAAACAAAGTGCCCTGCCTCTCTTGTTACTTAGTTTCTTTGACACTTGAGTTGGTACATTCAGTCTCTGTCCATTGCTCCAGTGAGGAGGCACTGGGGCTGAAGGCTCTAGTTTGTAATCCAAGACTTCATGCTCCAGCTGCTGGGGTTACCAGAGGAGGGTGTAGTGATCAAAGAAACTTAATCATGCCCGTTAGATGGGAATGAACAGCTGATTCCCAGAGCAAGAGCTGGGCCACCTCAAGCTGGAGTGATTCATCCAAAGAAAGAACTAGTGTGTCAGCCACGATCAGAGTAATTGTAAAGATAAAAGGAATTCTCACGGCCAAGCGGAACAGCAGAGTGGGTACCACTCAGAACTGGGAGGGGGGGGAGACTCAAAGAACAGATTGGAAACAGAGGGGGCTGTAGCTCCATAATGAACAAGTGGGTGTTCCTGAAATGATGCTGGAGTAAGAGATTCCTGGCAATAAAATAGGGCCGAAAGAGGACCTTAAGAGAATTGCAGTGATTTTTTTTCTGCTGCCATAGTTGTTCTTTTTTTTTTTTCTTTGAAACTATCATGAAGATATGGTAATAATTTCTCTGCTCTTGTTTTTTGTTTTGTTTTGTTCTGGAGTTGTTAGCTTCAATTTCCTGAATAAGAGAGAGTGAAAAACTAGTGAAAAGAATTTGCAATGCTTTGCCCAGTTAACTTTGGGATATTCTTGCCACCAATATATAGTCTTAGGTTTTGTTCCTTTTTAAAATTTACAGACAGAAGTCATACTTCTTGTGCTTCTCTAAGAATTTGACAAATGAATACAGTTGTATGACAATCACCAGAAATAAGATACAAGAGTTACATTAACCCCACACTATCCCTTGTGCTGCCTTTAAAAAATCACTTCCCCACTAGTCCCTGGAAAACTGATTTCTTTTTACATTTCTATACACCTACCTTTTCCAGAACATCATAGAAACGGAGTTACACAGTATGTAGCTTTTTTCACTCTGGCATCTTTCACTTGAGATTCAGCATGTTTTTGTGTAGATCAGAATTCTTGTACATCTGAAATTCATTCTTTTTATGGCTGAGTAGTATTCCATGTTGTAGATGTTTTACAGTTAATTTATTCACCATTAATAGACGTTTAGGCCATTTACAGTTTCTGGTAATTAAGAGTAAAGTCATTTTTCATTCCATTAAAATATTTTCTGGTTTTCCTTGTGGCTTCCTCTCTGATCACTAACTAAAATTCTAAAAAAAATCAGTTAATTCCATTATGGTTGGAGGACATACTTTGGATGATTGCAATCCTTATAAAATTGTTAAGATTTGTCTTATGACTTAAGACTTGATCTCTATTGGTGTTTATTCCACTTGACTCTGAAAAGAATGCGTATTCTGCTGATGCGGGGTGATTTATTCTATAAATGGCAGTTAAATCTAATTGGTTGTTAAATGGTAATCTGTTGTATAATACCATGCGTGTTTAAATTTTTGCATGATTTAAAATGAAAATACGTTAATTTGAAAATAGGACATATCAGTACAATAGAACAATAATTACTAGAAGAAAATGAGATACCATAATTTCAACATAAAGAGCTTAAAATGGAATTAATTAAAGTTGATAAATGTAAAAGAATCACAGGATATTTAGTATTACTTACAAAAGGAAAATAAATAGTGCAGTATTGATCTCAGACAAGTTAGAACTCATGGTGAATGCATTAAGTAGACATCAATTTCATATTGATAAAAATTTCAGTCCAAGAAAGTAAACACAGTGGCCTTGAATCTTTTGTGACTCAGTCGATAGAGCATATGACTCTTGATCTAGGGGTTGTGAGTTCAAGCCCCACATTGGGCATAGAGCCTACTAAAAAAACCTAAATAATATAAAATTCTTAAGGCAAAATGTGAATAATAATTTTAAGGAGAAATTAGCCAGCCTACCATTTTAGTAGGACATTAGTGTGCATTAAAATGTGAAAGATTAAGTAGACCAAAAATAATTAATGATATCAAGGATTTAAATAACATGAGGTAGAAAGATGAGCACTGAGAATAAAAGTTTCCCAAAAGTGTTTGGAAAAATCAACTGTGTTCGATAACTCAAAACAATCTCAAAAAAATTAAAAAAAGGAAAAAAGAAAAGGAAAAAACCTCTAAAAGTTACATTCACTTAATGCAATGCAATAAAAGTGGAAAATACAACAGGATAGCTCTAAACTCCAAACTGTCCTTTAATGAAGTTCACATATAATAATAAATTAACATTATTCATAATGGAAATTATAAATATAAAAATGAAGAATAATGAGAATACTTCATATCAAAACATTCAAGTAAAGCTAAAGAGGCATTCAGGGAAAAAAATGTATAGCCTCACACATTTTTGTTTTAAAGTTTAGCTTCAAACACATATTAAAGTATATTTCAAATATATAACATATATAAGCAGAATGAAACTTTAAAAAAACAAGATAGTAAGAATATAAGTGAATTATTGGGAAAAAAATGGTTGAGAAACCAAAAGTTGTTTCTTTGGAAAGAGAAGTAGAATAGTTAAGTTTTATTAGGTTTATTTTGAGATTTGGGTGAACAGAGAAAGAGAGTGAAAGAGAAAGAGAGAACATGCACACAGAATGATAAATGACTCATAGCCAGGTGTGTGGAATATACTATAACATTAAAAAAAATAGGTCCATCTAGTATATCATCAAGGCACTAGAAAATTTAGAGAAATTACTTTTTTTTCCTGAGAAAATATCAATCACTCAAATTAGACTGAAGTGATAGAAAACTTGGATATATAAGCAATCAGGCAATAAATGGAAAAGTTGGTAAAATTTCTTCCCTAAATAGACACCAAATCCAGTCAGTGTTTAAAGGTCAGTCCTACTAATCCTTTAATGAGGGTGATATATAAATTTTTTTTCAGAGCATAGAAAAAAGACTGACGTTTTTCACACTCATTCTCTGAGTCTTACCTAGACTGAAACAAATCAATAAGGACAGATCACATGCAGCACACACATGAACACAAATGCACACATTCAGACAGTGTCAATAAGGACAAAAAGTTCTAAATAAAATACACACTGAATCCCCTCTGTAGTAAGATAAAAATTTTTTTTATTATTGGAATACAAGATTGATTCAATATTGAGAAATGCATTAATGTGTACTGCTACATTTTGAAACTAAAAGAGGAAAACAAATGTTGAAAAGGCATCTTATAAAAATATCCCTTAACTCTTTTTTTTTTAAAAAGGACAAATTAGGAACAAAGAAAACTTCCTTAATTTGATCAGTCATATCTACCAAATTTGATCACATACCATGATCAATTTTTTTTTAATATTACAGAATGCTTCCTCTTAAAAATCAGGAGCAAAATAAGGTTGATTCCTACTATCAAATATTACATACATAATTCTTGGAAATAAAATAAGGAAAATAAAGGAGGAGCATACATGTTAGAAAGGAAGAGAGAGAACTATCTATCATTCGTTGCAAATTGTATGATTTTCTATGTACGATATCCAAAAGAATTAAACGAAAAAATGATCAGAAATCTTATAAAAATTTGATGCCAGTGTACAAGACAAATGTACAGAACACCTTTTCCTGTATACTAACACCAGTTGTCATTTTAAAATGCAGTTTGGAATTAAGTAATAAATATGATGTACCTAAGAATAAATTGACCAAAATTGTGGAAGACTTTTATAGATATATAGATAAAGCCCTATTGGTAGGTGTAAAGGAAAAACTTAAAAAGGGAAAACATAGCCGTATATAGGCAAAAGTAGGCTTGCCCCACTGTTAAAACCATAGCAAAATTCAAGCTCTGTGGCTTAGATGTGCTGCAAACATCATGATTCTTATTAAAATGAAACAATTGAATCAGAGTAAAATTAAATGCAATTTTAATAAAAGACTGTTGTACACAACTTGATAGGATTCTCAAATTATCTTGAAGAAAGGCTACATAAAGCTAATTATATATAATGAAAAAACAAATGAAGATTTCTCTACTATGTGCAAAGATTTCATAAAGAAACATTATTAAAAGTTTGATAGTGCTAAATGTATGAAAAATAGGGCAATGAAACAGTAGAAAATTCAGACGCTAATTCATATATATACACACGTGTATACACATACATATTTATACATATGTATACATATATGTCACTATATATATTATTATATGATGTTGTAATAATTTGGCCATATACCTGGGAAGGCATATATACATATACATACACATGTATTTTATGTATATGTGTATATATAAATCCCAGTAAGTGCTTAAGGTGCCATTTTTTTATCAGTGGGCAAAGAAGGGGATAGTCAGTGGTATCATAATAATTTGACCATACTCTTGGAAAGACACTGTTAAATATCTACCTCACCCCATGTATGGGAACACATTTTAGGTGGATTCTAGGCTTACATCATTTTTGTTATGGTTAGATGAAAATATGCGACAAGATTTTTACTATTCTTGAATTCAATTTCTTTTTCTTTTTAAAGATTTATTTATCTGAGAGAGAACATGCGTGCACGCGCGTGAGAGAGAGAGTGAGAGGGAGAACGTACAGGTGTGAGCGGGGGAAGGGGCAGAGAGAGAATACCCAAGCAGACTCCCACTGAGCGCAGAGACAGACCCAGGGCCCGATCTGATCCCACGGGCCATGAGATAAGGACCTGAGCAGAAACCAAGTCAGATGCTTAATCAACTGAGCCAGCCAGGTGCCTCTGAATTCAGTTCCTTAAGTGACACTCCAAATCTCAAAGATACAAGAAAAACAAAGATTTAAATTTGATTATGTAAAATGGAACTGTTTTAGTCTGATCAAAGCAAATGTAAAATTAAAAATTAAATGTAGAGTGAATGACAATATTTGCCGCATATTCAGGAAAGGTAAACATTCACAACATTATTGAGACATTATTGAACTGCACTAGGGAAAGCAGTAAGATTCAGTTCAATTCCGTAAGTTAAAACAACAGACAATTGGTTGAAGCATATGATCAGGAAGAGGTGAGCAGAAGTTTTCAAAGGACCAGTACATCTCTGGATAGACCTTCGACATCACAGATAAGACAAGGAATGCATATTCATGTTTGTCTGCCACACAGTAAAGAATTTTTAAAGACTGACAGTAGGGACAAAGGGGGGAGCATATACTGATTCTCATACACTTTTGATTTCAGTGTAGCTTGGTACAAACCCTGTGTGGGATCTTGGCAAAATTTTCCAAAGTTTTAAATGGGTGTGCATTGATTCAGCAATTCCAGCTCTGGAAATCTACTTAAAAATCACTAACAGTGGGTGCCTGGCTGGCTCAGTCTGTAGAACATGCGACTCGATCTCAGGGTTGTGAGTTCAAGCCCCATGCTGGGCATGGGGCCTACTTAAAAACAAAAAACAAAAAACAACCTTTTAAAAACAATCACTGAGGGCGCCTGGGTGGCTCAATGGGTTAAAGCCGCTGCCTTCGGCTCAGGTCATGATCCCAGGGTCCTGGGATCGAGGCCCGCATCGGGCTCTCTGCTCAGCAGGGAGCCTGCTTCCTCCTCTCTCCTCTCTCTCTGCCTGCCTCTCTGCCTACTTGTGGTCTCTCTCTCTGTGTCAAATGAATAAATAAAATCTTAAAACAACAACAACAACAAAAAAAACAATACTGATGGTGCGCTTGGTGATGCATAGGTTGTTTTAATGATATTCATCGCAAGATTGCTATGGTAACCATTTTGACCCAAGTACTGCGTTGTTACTGTGAAGAAAGGGTGATTTTACATTTTAACTCCATTTTCATCTGTTTTGTTTGAACTTTTTAAGAGCCTTTTGAAACAATGTGACATCTTGAAATACATCTACATACATCTTACTGTCTTGAGAATTTGTTCAAGCCGGTTAAGTGGAATACAGTAGATTTCGTTGACTTTATTGCTTTTTTATAATTTGTGGCTGAGAGGGAAATAAAAGTAGATGAAACTATTACCTAGAGCGTTAGCTATTGACATTTATTAAAAGGATTATTTAAATGATACTATTTGTAGAGGAGTTCTGCAATTTTTAGAAATGCCTCTGTGCCAAGGAGAGCTTCCTCCTTTGTCAAGTTTGGTATCTTTTCCTTCGCTTAATGTCAGGCTGCACAACTAGAAGTCCTGCTATGGTATCACACACAGAGAATGACTTTTAGGATGGAAATTAGAATAGAACTGGAAATGGGAAATGCTATTTTTGACAAGTGAATATTTCCAATTTATGTACTGCATTCTGGGGCTAAAAGAAAAGTAATGGCAATTTCTTCCAAATCCAGATTAGTTTTCAACCAGGCTTATGAAATTACTACCATCATATCAGCATTGAGAGGCAGAATAATTTTGTAGATAGAAAGCAGGCTTAAGCACTTACTTTGTTTTAGGACCTAATTATATTCTCTTCTGACTTGTGCATTATTATTGTAAATTATATGTGTCTTCAACATTTAATGGTATTTTATGTTTTTGCCACATGATAAATAGGAAGTGGTCATAAATAAATATCACCTGGTTATAAATATCAGGTGATTTGATTTTAAAAGTGAAGTCTAAACAACTCTACTATTAAGTATAAAATTACTAAAGGAAAGGGACCCCGTCAAGAGAAAGAGGAAAGTGCAGGATCATAATACTACCTAATGTTATCTTGAGTAGCAAACAAGAAATATATTTGTAAACCTTTCTGATTGATGTCTTTATCTTAGAATTATGAAACTTGTATTCACTGCCTTAGAAAAACCTGAGATTTAATTTATGACAGAAGGGAGGAGATCTTCCCAAAGTTTGGGCTATAGATTTATAAAACAACCATTCCCCAAAACAGTGTATAAAAGTGCCTGTTACTGCATTTTCCTGTCAACACTTAGTAGTATTGGGCATTTTAAGTAGATGTGGGTCAGATAGATATACAATGACTTCAAAATTTTCATATAATTATTATTTTTTTCTGGCTGGTGAGGAAGTAGAGTAACTTTCTTTATGCCATTCGCCATTCAGGATTTTTCTTGTTTAACACAGACACACATGCATATACACATACATATACATAGAGTAAGTACTTTTACCTATATATGTGTATATTTATATCTGTATTTTTTTGTACTAATACCAAACTCATAAGAATTAGAATCATTCTAAGCATCTTTTCCCACAGTGTCACTTATATTTTAACTTTATTTATGGCCTCTTTTGAAAGAAGATTTGAATTTGGACAAAGTTAATTTGGGTCTTTTTTGTTTTCTCCTTTACTACCTCAAATTATTAATATATTTCCTATATTTTCTTTTAATATTTTTATGTTCTAATTCTTTTCATTAGGTTTTGATTTATATTAGGGTTGTGTAGTGTAAGCAGTAAAAAAAAAAAAAGTGTTTCCCTGTATGAATGGCCAGATATATCGGTGTCCTTTATAAAATCCAATAGCACATTCTCCCCACCATGCCTTCATAATGTAATCTCTCTTATACCAAATTCTTGGCATGTATACATATGTGTATATGCATGTTAACATATTTATAGACTTTTTTGCCATTGTTTTATTGATTATCCCTAAAGTTTTTTTGTTTTTTAATTTAATTTTTTCAGTGTTCCAAGATTCATTGTTTATGTAACACACCCAGTGCTCCATGCAATACGTGCCCCTCTTAGATTATCCCTAAAGTTTTGCCAACATCATAGTCAAAAAATTACTGTATGCTTTTAATAAGCCATATGTCTTATATAGAGTATCCTTCCTGGAGTTCTTCAGAATTATCTTGCCATTATGGCCCTTTTCAATTTCCATGTGCACTTTTGGATCAGTCTCTTAATTCCTACAAAAATACTATTTGTTAGAAATGCATCAAACTCATAGATTAAGAAAACATTGACATCTTTACAATGTATGGTCTTTCTATCTACATATATAATCTACCCATCTAAAAATGTTAGCATTTACTATGTCTGTCTGTATCAATAAACTTTTATTAATTTGCACATTATGTTTGACATCTTTTATTAGATTTATTCCTGGGTGTCTTTTAAATATTGCCATTGTTATTTTTTTAAAATAGTAGGCCTGTCCGGTTCAGTTGGTAGAGCATGGGCCTCTTGATCTCAGGGTTGTGGGTTCAGGCCCTATGTTGGGTATAGAGATTACTTAAAAATAAAATCTTAAAAAAATAAAAATAGGTCTAGTGGGTTGTTTACATTTTCTAATGCTATAGAATGGCAATTGGTTACTTGCAAAGTTGTGATTATGCTTTGGGCAAAACAACACGTGATTGTGCCATACCTCTGAGCTAGAAACAGTGGAGAGCTCATACTGCTACAGACCTGAAGGTGGATACAACTGCTTGAGAGAAGCTGTGGATTCCCATAGGAGAGCAGGCACTCCATAGCAGTCTGTGGGAGGGAGGCTGGGGATTGCACCAGGGAAAGCAGTACTCTGCCCTCACAGTGCTTTTTTCCTCCATTTTCTTGCCACTGTCTCTCATTGGCTGAACCCAGCTGAAAGCCTGAGGGCTGGGGAAGCTATGGATTCAGTCCAGAAAGGATAGCCCTCTGGCGGCACTGTATTGAAGGATCCAGAGCAGATCTTGGGGCTAACATGGGAGCTATACAGCACTAATCTATTTGTATCACGGTTCTCCAGAAAAGCAGAACCAATAGGATATAGATATTGGCTTACACAGTTATGGAGACTGAGAAGTCCCATGATATGCCTGTAAGCTGGAGACACAGCAAAGCTAGTGGTGTAGTTTCAAGGGCTGAGAGCCAGATGGTGTAGATTTAGTCTGGGTCAGAAGGCTGAGAAACCAGCTCAATAAGTAAGAGAGCAGATTCAACCTTCTTTCACCTTTTTCTTGTATTCAGACTTTCCACAGAATGGAAGATGCCCACCAACATTGGGGAGGGCCATCTGTTTTACTGAGTCCCCCAGTTCAAATGCTAATCTCTTTTAGAAGCAGCCTCACACACGCACCCAGAAGTAACGTTTGATTATTTTATAAATGAAAAAATCGAGGTCCAGACAGGTTAAATAACTATTGAAGTTTCATTGTCATTTAGTTCTGAGTTTGTATATAGACAATTATCTTAAGCGAATAATGATAATTTTTTGTGTTCCTTTCCAATTAGTCTATGTTTAGCTAAGTCCTCCATTATAGTGCTAAAGAGAAGTGGTGATAGTGGGCATTCTTATCCTACTTATGACCTTAAAAGGAATATTTCCTTCATTTTGCCTTGAGTTTGATGTTTGCTTTTAAAGAAGTTCCTTTATGTGCCAAATTTGCTAGTAGATTGAAAAAAATCAAATGTATTTAAATGCTACTGAAATTCATACTGTTTTCTCTTTAAGTCTGTCACTGGGGTGAGTTATATCCCTGAAAAAACCTGATTTAACTGTATTTTATGCTTTTTCACATTGCTTGATGCACTTGTGTCTTAGTTCAGGAAACTAAAAGCAGACCGATGTTTGGTTGCAAATGAATTATTGAGAGAGCACTCTATGGGAGGGAAAGGGACAGAGCCAAGCAAGGATGTAGTCTCAGGTAATGTCAGTCCTGGGAGTAGCACTCCAGAGGCTTTCTGCTTTGAGCCAAGTGGGCTGAGCTTTTGTAAAGTTTCCCTTCATCATTGACTCCGCCCAGTAGAGCTGCACAGCTGCAGGGCATGTGGATGGCAGGGCATGACTGCAGCATGTTTTTGTAAATAAAGTTTTATTGAAGCACAGCTCTGCTCACTCATTTCCATATTGGTTTTGGTTGCTTTTGTGCTACAAGGGTACAGTTGTGTAGTTGCAGTGGAGACTCTCTGGCCCACAGAGCCTAAATTATTTTCCTTCTGGCCCTTTACAGAAAAAGATAGTACACTAACTAGATCGATAGTCAGACTGGTCATTTAAAAAAAACTCTTTCTTTTGTTTGTTGGTTTGTTTTATTGTATCAAGTTTATAGTGATTTTGATTATTATAACCAAGTAGATTATGTCACATGTTTCTAGTCCTTGGGATATTTTTGAGTAAATCGGTAAAATTTTTCTTAGATCTCACTGGTAAAACTTGCTGAGCATGGAATCTTATTTGTGGGAAAATTTTAAAGCTCTAATACAGTTTCTTTGACTATTTAGCTATTTTGAAAGACTGTCGTTCCTGGGATACCTAGGTGGCCAGTGGGTGAAGCATCTGCCTTTGGCTCAGATCATGATCCCAGGGTCCTGGGATCAAGTCCCACATCAGGCTCTCTGCCCATTTGGGAGCCTGCTGCTTTCTCTCCCTCTCCCTCTCTGTGTGCTCTCTCTAGCTCTTACTCTCTCTCAAATAAATAAATAAAATATTTTAAAAAATGAAAAACTATATTTCTCATATCTTTTTATGTCAGTATTGTTTAATATTTGTATACATGTGTTTATGTGAGCTAAGTTTTACGTTTATTGACATGCAGCTTATTTCATCTTCTCAACTTATTTTCTGTAACATTTTTAATGTCCTTTTAATTTGCTTGATTTTGGTTTTCCTATCTTTTTGTCACTTATGTTAATCTTTTCAAATAATACTGTTCATTTTCTTTTATTGTTTTCTTATTTGTTTCTAATTTATTAATTTGTGTTTGTGCCTGTACTATGTCTTCATTTTATCTTCCTTAGATTCTGTTGTTCATTTTCAGACCTTTTCAGTTGTATGTTTGGATCCTCAATTTCAGCCTTTCTGTTTCCCCAGTACAGATACTTGACTTAGAGCATTTTAAGTATTTGTCCTATGTACCTATCATCTAACTGTCTTTCCAGTATGGTTAATTCGTTCACTCACTAGTTGTTTGAAATATGTTTTCCAATTTATAAATATACAGGGCTTTTCTCTTTAGCATTTATTGCTGATTTTTACTTTGTGTCAGAGAACATATTGTATATGAATGCAATTTATTATAATTTTTATTTGCTTCATGATAAAATGCATAGCCATTAAAGAATGTTTCATGTATAACTGAATGACTTTGAAGTTTGGTATATTTCAACAACTCTGGAAAATTCTCTGTTAATTTATCTAGAATTATATTTCCAGATGGAGAGCATAGAGAAAATGGAAGAGCATTATTCAGAGATACTAGGTCTTCTTACTCTATTTTCCATTTTTCTTTCCAATATATTCACTATCTTTTTTCTCTTTTTTCTCTACTATACATTATAGATAATTTCTTCATATCTATCAATTTTTAGTTTTTCCTCATCTCTATTGAACATATCGTTTAGCTGATCCTGTGTAAAGTTTAAATTTTATGGTATTTTTAATTTCTAGATATTCCATTTGATTTTCTAATAATTTGTTTAGTTTTATAGGTTCTTGCCGGTATTTTTAATTTTTTCTTTCATTTCTTTAGATATTTTAAACATTATTTTAGGGGCACCTGGGTCAGTTGGGTGGCTGCTTTCAGTTCAGGTCATGATCTCAGGGTTGTGGGATCGAGTCCCGCATCTGGTTCCCTGCTCAGCGGGGAGTCTGCTTCTCTCTCTCTCTCTCTCTCTGCCACTCCCCCTGTTTGTGCTCCCTCACTCTCTGTCAAATAAATAAATGTAATCTTTTAAAAAAATAAGCATAATTATTTTATATTATGTATTCGATGATTCCTTTGTATGAAATATTTGTGTATCTGAGTCTTTTTTCTGGCTGGATCATGGTGCCTCATTTTTCCATGTGTAACATCTTATGAATTTTTGTTATATTCACATAATCTTTGTAACATTGTATTTGTATGGGTGTTCCTTAGGCTTGGGGTAAAGGTTATTCCTCTGGGGAGGTTTAATGTTTTCTTGTGAGTAGTGTGAAATTCAGCTGTAAAGTCACCTGTTTAGGATCAGTGTGTGTTTAGAAATTCCAAGGGAGCTATTTTTCCTTCAGCAAGCAAGAGTTCAGCACAGGGCCTCCGTTTAAAAACTGCCTTATGAGGGGCGCCTGGGTGGCTCAGTGGGTTAAAGCCTCTGCCTTCGGCTCAGGTCATGATCTCAGGGTCCTGGGATTAAGCACCGCATCGGGCTCTCTGCTCAGCAGGGAGCCTGCTTCCTCCTCTCTCTCTGCCTGCCTCTCAGCCTACTTGTGATCTCTCTCCCTCTGTGAAATAAATAAATAAAATCTTTAAAAAAAAAAACTGCCTTATGAGGTTGCTCACCTCTCTGTGGTAGTTCTTTCAATTTGTTTTTCGCATTTGAGCGATTTATTACTTTTTTCTTAGCTCAGTGATGTTTGAGAAACAGAAATATCACTCATTGTTTTGGCTTTCCATGGTAGAGTTGTTCAACATACTAATGAAAGTGGACTATTTGATTTGTTTAATAGAATGATACATTCAGTTCCCTAATATGCCATTTAGGATTTAACATTATATTCCTAAATGAGATTAGTATAATTATTTTGTTTTCCCTTATTATCTTTTAGTGTTAGAATATCAAAATTACCCTGGCTTTAGAAAAATATATTGGGGATATTACTTTTTAAATTTTTTAAAGAACAGTTATACCCTTCCTTGAAAGGGTTTCTGGGTTTGTGAATATACTCCTTATCTTCTGACAGGGACCTCAGGGGTTTCATTATTAGACGTTAATGTCAAACCATGGGATCTCTTTTTCTCACAGGAGGTAAGAATTTGAATCTCCATACATATGTTGCAGAGTGTAGGAATTTTGATTTCTCAGAGAACTCTTAATTATTTCCCAGCCAGAAGACTGGGTAGGTAACAATTTTCCTTACTGCCTCTTTATTCCAAAAAGTGTAGTTTTTCCGGTTCCCTTTAATGTAGGGATTTATATAAAGATTTCAGTTCCATTTCTTCACATCAGACTTCATATGGACACAAGACCACACCCTCTGTGGGCATTACAACCTTAGCCTCATGCTTCCAGGGCCTAGTTTCAGGTTTGATAACATCCTAAAGCACCGTGATATCAACCTGTAGAGTTAACACTCTGGTTTTGACTTCCTTTCTGCTTCTGGAAACTAGAGATATCTTTTTCTGTCTTTATGGCTAGGCTGTGAATTAATGCTTTTGTCTAGGATTTTCATGTTCCTCGAGTTGAAGGGGCATCAGTGCATTCACCACACTATGCTACCAGAAGTAGCCTTACGTTTTCTGCCATTTGAAGTGAGACTGTTGAAATGCTGCTCAAATCTCTTCATCAGTGACATGGGGGAAGAGACTGTCATTTTTACCTAATGGTATCATATGGAAGAATGACCTAAATCATTATAAAACCACACTATTCTATGAATAGTGCCCTAAAAGGATGCCAAAGGCATTGATACTTTAATTTTCTCTTTTATGTTTTTTTTTCATATAATGTCTACTTTCAAAACCCTGGCTTAACGCCCATAAATGTAATGTTTTTCACTTATGTCATTTTCTGATTATAGCATTTCATGTTTCTCAGTCCAGGGGAAATTTTAACACAAGATTTCACTTCAATAATATCCTCATAAGCCTGTTTGAAAAGTAATGTGGTTTCTATTCTGTTTTGTCACTGTAGATGACAGTCCCAGAGAGATTTTGAGTTCTTCACTTACTAAAATATATATATATATATATATATATATCCATCTTGTAACTGATAAAGTGGATATCTTCCAATAGATATAAAATTAAAATAATAGAAAAATAAAATAATAGAAAGCTTTCTGCATTATAACGAGAGCTTTATCTCAGCCTGCACTTACTATTATCCTAAGGACACTTTTGATCTCATTGTTGCTGGTCCAAGCTCTGATTTCTCACAAAAGCAATTCACATGGTAGGATTTCTATATTCACTAACTTTTAAAAGATCTTAATACATTAAGAACTATATCTACATGCTTCTAATTCACCTTGCTAAGGTCACCTAGAGCATCATATGGTCATGTGGTAATCATTTCACCATATATATGTATATCATCATCATGTTGTATACGTTAAATATATATAGTTTTATTTGTCTCATACTTTAGTAAAGCTGAAAAAAAATAAATGAAGAGACCTTGTTTGATTAGATCTTGGCCTATAACTCATGAGCTAATATTAGGTATTGCCCAATTTTTCAATAGGTTATATAATCTATTATATATGTATGTTTATTGGCAAGAAAACATACCCTCGAGAGAGGTACAGCTCAGTTTTAGATACTTTAATAGTGATTCATGACCATATGATTCTCTAGGTGACCTTAGCAAGGTGAATTACAAGCATGTAGATATTTAGATATCAAGTCGCTGCAATCCTTTATTAAAAAAAAAGCTATGTGGTACATTTTGAGTGTTGATGATGAATGCTTTTCCATGTGAACTGCATCTGTTGGAAAAGTCAATCTTTTAGGAATTGTTTTTCAGATCTTCAATAATTTTTCTCTTTAAATTTCAAAAAAAATCTGCATCTGTTGAGAGAACACATTCATGGTGGAATACTAATAAATCAGCTATTCTTCAGAACGTGTTTTGTTCTTTGTTGCATTTATAGAAGAATAATGTCCACATTAAGGAACTGATAATTGTAGAATACTCAGGAATTTGTATTTGTCAGGCCATATGTGACATGTTGGGTTCAGTTCTGGGTGCCACATTTTACGAAGATCTTTGAAAGACTGGAATATGTTCAAAGCAAGCTGAGTGGGAGGCTAAAATGATGACATGTGAGGAATTAGTGAAAATTTTGGAAATGTTTAGCTTGGAGAGCAGAACACATAGAAGGCATCTAACAATTGTCTTTAAAAACTGGAAGGGTTTCCAGTCTTTAAGTCCTTGAACAAATATCAAGTATGAGGCCACTGGGATGCCTGGGTGGCTCAGTCAGCTAAGCGTCTGCCTTTGGCTCAGGTCATGATCCCAGGGTCCTTGGGAATCCCACATTGGGCTCCTTTGTCAGCAGAGAGCCTGCTTCTCCTTCTGCCTGCTGCTTCCCCTGTTTGTACTCTCTTGCTCTCTCTCTTTGGCAAATAAATAAAATCATTAAAGTATGTGACCATGAAGAGACCAATTATGAATAAGAAGGGGGTACTCTTAATATACATAATAATTACAATTCATGTTATAGCTGTGTAAATTCAACCAAAAACATAGCCCAGAAAAGTCGTAGGAGGTCATAGGAGGAAAGAATTATTGAAATAGTTGAGGTTGCTTCAGATTTCATAACTAGAAACAATCAGTTAAAGAAACAAGACATATACTTTGAAAACTGGTGTAATGAAGGTCTTTCTGATGATTGTTATTAGTCAGTTTAAAGATTTTACACTGAGCTAAGCCTTGTAGTAGGTCTGAATTATCACAACAATCCTCACAGTTGATGCTGTTGTTATTCCTTTCACAGATGAGGAACTGGAGGCTCAAAAACTATAAGCGACTTGCTCAAAGGTCATGTGACTAGCCTGCAGCAGAATTACAGTTTGAATCCAGACAGCCTAGCTCAGGAAAACATGCTTTTTACCACTAAACTACACTCACTGCCTTTTCAGATAGATTATTGATCCCTATCTCTGGACATTTTCTTAATAATCTGCATGGTTATCTGTTAAAAGTGATGACTGCCCAGATTGAGAGGATGTTCAAAGTAATTTTTAACAATTTACTATCTTACTATGATGAGTCTCTGATGCTTCTGGATAAGCTTCTGAGCATAGCCATTAGTTTACAAGCTAAGACTCATAGTGTGACCCTTATTTTAGGCCACATTAAGAAGTTGTCTTTTGATTTGTATTAGGAGAGATACCTGTATATCTCTACTGCTTGCCAATTATTGTTTTTATCTTCTAGATAGCTCAGTCTTTTGCTCAATGAAAATACTGCATGTCTTAATATTGCACTCCCTGAGAAGATATTCCTCATGCCACACAAGGCTGCACTCCTCACCATTTGCCAATGTGCTTTCCTACAATTTTCCTTTGTCCTCCATGCCTTAATTGCCCTCTCTGTGGTCTCCATGAGGAGCTGCTCAGCTGTGTTCCTGACATTCAACTCCTAAAGGAGTATGTTTGAAATTCATTGAGCCTGGTTGCAACAGACTTTTTCTTTCTTTCTCTCTTTTTTTTTTTTTTGGCGACAAACTTTTCCTTACATATTGATGGACTAGCACTCTTCCAAGGACAAACCGGTGGAAGTTTTTAGTCTTAAATGAGTACTTTGTTTTAGTTGCTTGGTAAAGTGTATAAAAGTATTCCACATGAGGGATGCCTGGGAGACTCAGTTAAAGTGTCCCAACTCTTGGTTTCAGCTCAGGTCACAGTCTCAGGGTGGTGAGATTGAGATTGAGCCCCGGGTCAGGCTCCACATTCAGCAGGGAGTCTGCTTGTCCCTCTCCCTCCTCCTCTCTCCCTTCCCCTGCTTGTGAGCTCCCTCCCTTTCTCTCTCAAATAAATAAATTAAATCTTAAAAAAGAAGTATTCCATGTGATAGGTAATAGTGGTGGATCCGTCTCCTTTGCAGAAAGGATGCCCTATCTCTACACATCACTACACAGAAAGTTCACTAGTTTGTCCTAGAGCTTGATGTGATTTTGGTGGCATGCTCAGCCTCTGTTGCACAATGGCTTTCTGCTAAAGACCTTGCTTCCCATTTCAGTGAATGTGAAAGAAGATCATTTCCACAAATTCCCATCACCACTACCTGCATCTCTGCTCACATGCCCTGCTTTCTATTCAGTCGCTGTGAACTGATTGTTCTCCCAGCAAAGACGAACAATTCCACTTGTGCAGATCTAATTTCCTTCTGCCTACTCAAGGAGTTTGGTGTTGTAATCTCTTCCCTTTTCTGTGACGTCCATTTATTAAGATTGAAAAGCATTAGGGAGGAGCAGTAATGGCAGATGGTGAAATCAAGAGTTCTCTTCTGGAATGTTCTGTGAAGTGCACCCCCAATCCAATATCCAGGTTGATACATCACATTGATAGATGCCTAAATGAGTCAGGTATACCAGGCAGGTCTCAGGCACAGGTAGGTAATTTTGGGAGTCAAAAGTATGTAAGTGGTATTAAAAGCCTAAAGATGTGACTGGGTAGATACAAAAAACTAGAGGGTCACTGATTGAGTCTTGGAGGACTCACAGAGAAACCTGCAAGGTAGAATGAGTTGGGATGGCCCATAGAGCAGTAGGTAGTGTAAAGTAATGAAGGACAGGGAAGAAAGATGGTTCAAGAAGGAGGGAGTAGTGAATGATACTGATTATTATATATATTTTCATATATTGAGAAATATATAAAAAGATAGCAATGAATATTGTATTTAGCAACAAGGAAGTAATCTTCCTTTGACAATGGAATTAATGAGGAGTAGTAGACACACAAAGTCCAAACTTGTTCTAAAAAGATTTTCTGTGAAGAGGAAAAGAGGAATTGGGGGTATGTGGAGGGGGATACCTGTTGTTAAGGGAATGCTAAGGGATGAGTATATTTGGAAAATACAGAACCGACCAAGCAGTGACGAAGTTGTATATGGTATTCAGATGGCAAACGTTGATGACATTGTTAAAGGTAATGCCAAAAGGGTAAAAAAAAATAGTAAAGATAAATATCACACCTAGATTAAGATAGCTTAATAAATCAGTCTCTATAAAATTGACAGAATTTTTCAGATTTATGGACAGAGAAGAGCTTTGAGTAATATTCCCTAGTAGGCGGAGACAGACTGGTTTTCTACAAGGACAATCAATATTATTGATGCCACTAAAATCTATCTTTAGCATACCTGTTACCAAGAAATACTATGTCCTTTAATTTAACTTTAGGAAAGGATATATACCTTCTTAGATCAGACATTTATTTGCAAAATTAAAAAAAAAACTGCATTGGGAGTTAAACATGAAAAATTCATAGAATGGATTCTTCTACCATTATTTTCTTTAATGGAATTCTAAATAATGATAATGAAATAAACTCCCCTTGGTTCATGTGTCGGAGCACAGAATTGGCAGGGATCACCCCAAACTACTTAGGTTACTGTTTTCTTTTTTCACTATAACCTGCAACTCTTTGCTGATAACAAGGAAAAACTTTCCCTGCATCATTGCTACAAATTAAAGTCACATCATGGAAAAAATTAAGATTTAGCATTTTCCAAGGTTAGGTGATAAAAGTTAATTTTATTCTAGCTTAGTTAATTGTAAACTTTGACATAGTAATCAGGGATTTATACCGTTTCTATTGTTAATTAGCAGTATTGAAAACTAACAGCAATGACAACTATTGTGTAGACAATTTTTTGTACATAATAGATGAGCAATAATCTGTCAATTTATTTCAGAAATTCTTAGAGCTCCTGGCAAGATATTTTATGTTCACTTATTAGGAAACACAATCATTTGTTGCAAGTTAGGCTGTTGTAACTAGATAGTGAGCTCTTTGGGCTAATCTTAACATTAGGAAGCACTTGTCTTGAATGTATAAGAAGTAGGGGGAGGCCTACTTTCTACTCAAGCTTGGAGAGACAGCTAGGATAAATTGAATCATGAAGGATGAAAGCTGATTAGTGAGGTAGTTATAGAAGTGTAACTGAAAGACTGCATCGTACTAATCTTGATCTTCCTCTTATTATCCTCTATTTCTATTATCCTGACAGTCACCCTACTTGGAAAATGGGGCCAGTGTGAGAATCTCACCCTCTTCTCTGGTCTCTAATCCCCACCTTTAGAGTATTCATAAGGGTAAGGCACCCCTGTAACATATATAGATGACACCAGAATTTCCAGGAATATTAAACTGAGAGCATCTGTTGGGCATCTATGGGTTTTAAAGATGAATACCTGGGAGATGGGTACAGTTTCTTTTAAACACATTAATTTGGGGGACACAGTTGTCCTTCCTTTAAAGTAATTTCAGCTATTACAGAGAGTTCTCTTGGTTTGTAATTTTTTCTTTAACAGTGATGTGAAAGAAGTGAGTGTACTCGCAAGTAATTTCTAATATATAAATAGGAAGATATGTGATTATAGAATTACCTTAAATTCTGTTATGGTTTCCTCTGGAAAAGGGGAAAATAGATAAAGTTTTTGTATTAGTACAGGTAATTCCATTCAAAGTTCGTAGCCTGACACTGATCATTGGATCAAATATCAAAGATTTTTTTGTTATTTCCTTTCTCCTTTTTCATGTATGTACTTTTGGGGAGTTAAGGCACTTTTCAGCTTTAGTTGCCCTATCTATGAAATGGAGATAAGATACCTACTTTAAATATGTCTCAGAGTAGTTGTAAGTCTCCATCAAGTTAATTCATGGAAAAGTGGTTTATAATTTATAGAGCATTAAAAATATGAGGTCCTATTTTTGTTATTACTAGATGTGCTTAGCTTTTTCTCTATTCTGCACATTGCTTTAAGATGTTAATCCTATGAAAGATAAATTGGATGGTGTAAAACTTAAGGTAGTTAGCACAGCTTTTATATCCATTTATTTATTGTGAGGCAAGTGATGTTTCATAGAAGAGATCTAGGGTCACTGCATTTTATAAAGGTGAGAACACATTGTAGAAGCATCATAAATATTAAACAACCATATAAGATGTTTGGAAGTATCTATTTAAACATTTTGCTTTGTCTCTGAAATACCCCTTAGCATACTTTGAATAATTAATAGATGTTTTAAGAAAAATACTGACAGTAATGTGAAGCTCATTCATGTCTTTCAGAGCCTTTGGAGTTCCTGGGGAAAAAATCAATACAATCCTAAAGAAATGTATCCCTTTTCATTAAAAAAAAAAGAAAGTCATTTATGCAGTTTTCAATAAGTCATCTTTCTGTAAGTTAGAATATTTCATTTTTGTCCCAAGGTAAGGTTAGTAGAGATGTGGCATGCAGAAAAAGAAAAGCAACAATGATCAGTCACCCACTTATGCATTATACCACATGGAAGTGAGGGTATAGTAGGATGGCTTTTCTTCTGGAAAGGTTTGTCACTGCTTACTGTGAGGATGACATTGAAGCATAACAGAAAAGATCTATTTGATTTTCTGTGATCAAAAAGTCTTCCCTACCAGCTTCTACAAATAGGTGTCAATTATATATTAGTGCAAGTGCCATTATTTAGTTATTGCTAAATTGCAAGTAATAAGGAATTTGACCAAGGTAGCATAGACAGAAGTGATTCTAAGAGAGGAAGCAGCTTTTTCCAAAGGGGAAAAAAGTGACGAGAGTGAATGCAGAAAGGCTTTAACTTGAAGCAAATGACAATTTAATTGTATACTATAGACACTGAGAGGGCACTTGGGTGGCTCAGTCAGTTGAGTGTCTACCTTTGGCTCAGGTCATGATCACAGGGTCCTGGGGTTGAGTCCTGCTTCAGGCTCTCTGCTCAGCAGGGAGCCTGCTTCTCTCTCTCCCTCTGCCTACCGCTACCCATGCTTGTGCGCTCTCTCTCTCTCTCTCTCTGTCAAATAAATAAATAAAATCTTAACAAAAAACTATGGACACCGAGGAGATGAAACTCTGGAAGAATTGTCAATGGTCAACCATTTTAAATCCCTGCCTTTTGACCATAAAGTATTAGACTGTTATGCCAGTACTAAATATAAGGCAGCTTATCTAAACTAAGATGTGGTTAGAGTCTCAAGGCCACAAAGTAAGTGGTGGAATGTAAAGTGATGAAAGAATCAGCCCACTGATGTTTAGAGAGAATCTGAATTCAGTAGTTGGAGAAGTGCAGGAAGGTGTCAACTAAGGAGCATGTAAGTATTCCTTCCCCTGGGGCAAACACCTCCCTCCTCCTGGCCATCCTGCTGTTTTACTGGATGCTTACCAGGAGCTCTGTACATGTGTTACTGGTTCTCTTTCAAATAATCTTTCAAGATTTGCCTACTTATGACCCACACAATTCCAACCTTCCTTGTCCTGCTGAGCATTCCAAAGCTCCTTTCCTGGTCTGAGTCCTAGGAGAGATCCCTTCCACTTCTGACCACATCACAAGTATTAGAATGAATCTCTAGCCATCTTTCTGTGGGAAATGAAATCTGTGATTTGGGTGTGTTAGGATTGGCATTTAGGATTGGCATGTGATGGGTCCAAGCCTCTGACTGAAGTAATTGATCTCCGCTTCTTTCCTACAGTGCAATTTCATTTTTTAAAAAAGATGACAGTATAGTTTATTGTTTTAATAGCTTGACTGAGATGTAACTGACATGAAAAACTGCATATATTTAATGTATATAATTTGATAAGCTTGGTTATATGCTTACACCCATGATATCATCATCACAATCAAAGTGATCGACATATCCATCACTTCCAAATTTCTCTCATACCCCATCCCCCTTTTTTGGTTATAAAAAAAACTCTTGATCTGAGCTCTTTGCAATTTTTTTTAATAAACTTTTACTTTGGAATAATTGCAAATTTACAGAAAAGTTTCAAAGAAAGTACAAACAGTGCTCATATACCTTTCACTCAGTTTCCTTAATGTTAACTTCTTTTACATAACCATCCGTATTACATGGATTGCAACACTAAGAAATTAACATTGATGGATCTCTATTAATGAACCGTAGTTTACGGACTTTATTCAAGTTTCACTAGTTTTTTCACTAACGTCTTCATTAGTGAAGGGGATGCTTTTAACACTCAAGTTGCATGATGTGTTTCGCCTGCTCAGAATTCAACAGTGACTCAAAGTCAAAGCCAACATCACACAGTGCACTGCAATGTACTACATCTTCTTTTCTCCCACAGCCAGTTAAGTTTCTGGCCTCTCCTCAACTCCTCTGCTTCTAGCCCCTCTGGGTCCCGATGATGCATTTACAATTGACCTTCTTGCTGTTCTCTAAAGACACCAAGAACACTCCTGCCTCAGGCCTTTGCACTGATGCTTCTCTCTGCCTGTGGCACTCTTCCTCAGAAGTTTCTGTGGCTAAATCTCTCGCCTCCTTCAAGCCTTTGCTTAAATGTCACTTTATCAGGGATGCCCAACCCAACTTCCAATCCTTTCCTACCCTGCATGCCCCCATCCTATTCTTTTTAAGATTTAAACAAACATTTTATTTTAGAATAGGTTTCGATTCACAAAAAAAATTGCGAAAAAAGTACAGACAGTTCCCATATACCCAATTCTCAACATGTTACGTTACTGTGGTATACCAGTTACAACTAAGAATCCAACATTGGTAAATTTCATACTTCATTTGGATTTTATTAGTTTTTTCTTAATGTCCTTTGCCTCTTCCAGGATCACACTGAGGATACTACATTACATTTAGTCATGTCTCCTTAGTCTTCTCTGATGGATGGCAGTTCCTCAGACTTTTTTTGTTTTTTATGACCTTAATAGATTTGAAAAATGCTCGTCAGATATTTTGTAGATTGCTGCTCCAGTTGGGCTTGTCTGATATTTTTCTCATGGTCAGATAGGGATTATGGGTTTGGGGGAGAAAAACCACTGAGGTCACGTGCCATTTTCATTACATCATATCAAGGGAACATACTGTTAAGATGACTTATCGCTGTTGACGTTGACCTTGATCAGCTGGCTGAGGTAGTGTTTGCTGGGTTTTTCTACTGTACGGTTCCTCATTTACCCTTTCTTCATACTGCTCTCTTGGGAAGGAAGTCAAACTCTGCCGACACCGCAGGAACGCCACGGCACACGTACCCCGTCCGCGGGCTGGGTGGTCGTCGTGTCTGCTGATGGCTGGTCCCTCAGCTGATGACCTGCTTCCAGAGAAGAGTTGACCCTCTGTTAAAACAGACAAGCATGACCCATCTACACCCCCTGTTGGTACAAATGAACTGTCACAAGGCGTAGTATCTATATGGAAATTTTTTGGGATTCTTCTGCATGGGAGATTTGTGTATTCTCCTCCATTTACTCATCTGTTCGATCCTTTATTTATATCCGTCACAAGCCAGGGCTACTTTGTTTCTTTTGTTGCTCAAGTTTTTCCAGCTTTAGCCATTGCGAGCTCTTTTTCTTAGCTCCTGTGTCATGCCCAGTGTCTTTGTTTTATAAGCACTCCCTTATTTTCTGGCACTAAAAGATGCTCCAGGCTCATCTTGTACATTTTGTCCCTCTGCTCTAAAATCAGCTATTTCAAAAATAATAATAATAATAATAAAATAAAAAAAAATAAAATCAGCCATTTCTTCAAGAAGTCCTTGTTCTTTTGATCGGAGAATGGTATTAGCAACCAAGATTTGGATGCTGATTATGTTCATTGCTACTGAGATATAATTGCTTCTAGGCCCTCTTGGTGAATAAAACTAAAACTATATGGATATTTTATTTTCATCAGTGCTTTGTAGTTTTCCATATATAGATCTTGTACAGACTTTGTTTTATACCTAAGTACTTCTCTTTTTTGGGTTCTTTTTAAGTGACATATAATGTATTATTTATTTCAGGGGTACAGTTCTGTGATTCATCAGTTTTACACAATTCACAGCACTCACCCATAGCACATACCCTCCCTAATGTCCATCACCCAGCCACCCTCCCACCCGCCTCCCCTCCAGCAACCCTCAGTTTGTTTCCTGAGATTAAGAGTCTCTTATGGTTTGTCTCCCTCTCAGGTTTCATCTTGTTTCATTTTTCCCTCCCTTCCCCTATGATCCTCTGTCTTGTTTCTCAAATTCCTCCTGTCAGTGAGATCATATGATAAGTGTCTTTCTCTGATTGACTTATTTCACTTAGTGTAATACCCTCTAGTTCCATCCATGTCATTGCAAATGGCAAGATTTCATTGCTTTTGATAGCTGCATAGTATTCCATAGTGTATATACACCACGTCTTCTTTATCCATTCATTTGTTTATGGACATCTAGGCTCTTTCCATAGTTTGACTATTGTGGACATTGCTGCTGTAAACATTTGGGTGCACATGCCCCTTCAGATCACTACATTTGTATATTTCAGGTAAATACCCAGTAGTGTGATTGCTGGGTTGTAGGTAGCTCTATTTTCAACTTTCTGAGGAACGTCCATACTGTTTTCCAGAGTGGCTGCACTAGCTTGCATTCCCACCAACAGGGTAGGAGGGTTCCCCTTTCTCCACAACCTCACCAACATCTGTCATTTCCTTACATGTTAATTTTAGCCATTCTGACTGGTGTGACATGATATCTCACTGTGGTTTTGATTGGTATTTCCCTGATGCTGAGTGATGTTGAGCACTTTTTTATGTGTCTGTTGGCCATTTGGATGTCTTCTTTGGAGAAATGTCTGTTCATGTCTTCTGCCCATTTCTTGATTGGATTATTTGTTCTATGGGTGTTGAGTTTGATAAGTTCTTTATAGATTTTGGATACAAGCCCTTTATCTGATATGTCATTTGCAAATATCTTCTCCCATTCTGTCAGTTGTCTTTTGGTTTTGTTGACTGTTTCCTTTGCTGTGCAAAAGCTTTTAATCTTGATGAAGTCCCAATAGTTCATTTTTGCCCTTGCTTCCCTTGCCTTTGGTGATGTTCCTAGGAAGAAGTTGCTGCGGTTGAGGTCGAAGAGGTTGCTGCCTGTGTTCTCCTCGAGGATTTTGATGGATTCCTTTCTCACATTGAGGTCTTTTATCCATTTTGAGTCTATTTTTGTGTGTGGTGTAAGGAAATGATCCAGTTTCATTTTTCTGCATGTGGCTGACCAGTTTTCCCAACACCATTTGTTGAAGAGACTGTCTTTTTCCCNGCCTTGGCGGTCTTTTGAGACGTGGAAGCTGATGAGGGCGGGCGTCCTGAGCAGCCCCAGGGCAGGGCTGTGAGACAGTAGGGCAGCCGCCATCTTGTGGCCTCCTCAGTTCCCCGACCCCGTCGGCCCAACAATGTTCCTAGGAGGAAGTTGCTGCAGCTGAGGTGAAAGAGGTTACTGCCTGTGTTCTCCTCAAGGATTTTGATGGATTCCTGTCTCACATTGAGGTCTTTCATCCATTTTGAGTCTATTTTTGTGTGTGGTGTAAGGAAATGNGTCTTTCATCCATTTTGAGTCTATTTTTGTGTGTGGTATAAGGAAATGGTCCAGTTTCATTCTTCTGCATGTGGCTGTCCAATTTTCTCAGCACCATTTGTTGAAGAGACTTGTCTTTTTTCTGTTGGACATTCTTTCCTGCTTTGTCGAAGATGAGTTGACCATAGAGTTGAGGGTCCATTTCTGGGCTGTTTGTTCCATTGATATATGTGTCTGTTTTTGTGCCAGTACATACTGTCTTGATGACAGCTTTGTAATAGAGCTTGAAGTCTGGAATTGTGATGCCACCAACCAACTTTGCTTTTTTTTTTTAACATTCCTTTGGNCTCTGGCTATACAGGGTCTTTTCTGATTCCATATAAATTTTAGGATTGTTTGTTCCATTTCTTTGAAAAAAATTGATGGTATTTTGATGGGGATTGCANCGGATTGCATTAAATGGGTAAATTGCTCTAGGTAGCATAGACATTTTCACAGTATTTGTTCTTCTAATCCATGAGCATGGAATGTTTTTCCACTTCTTTGTGTCTTCCTCAATTTCTTTCATGAGTACTTTATAGTTTTCTGAATACAGATTCTTTGCCTCTTTGGTTAGGTTTATTCCTAGGTANATTTCTTCCTAGGTATCTTACGATTTTTGGTGCAATTGTAAATGGTATCAACTCCTTAATTTCTTTCTTCTGTCTTATTGGTATATAGAAATGCGACTGATTTCTGTGCATTGATTTTATGTCCTGACACTTTACTGAATACCTGTATGAGTTCTAGGAGTTTTGGAGTGGAGTCTTTTGGGTTTTTGACATAAAGTATCATGTTATCTACAAAGAGAGTTTGACTTCTTTGCTGATTCAGATGCCTTTTATTTCTTTTTGTTGTCTGATTTCTGAGGCTAGAACTTCTAGTACTGTGCTGAATAGCAGTTGTGATAGTGGACAGCCCTGCTGTGTTCTTGACCTTAGGGGAAAAGCTCTCAGTTTTTCCCCATTGGGAATGATATTCACTTTGGGTTTTTCATAGATGGCTTTGATGATATTGAGGTATGTACCCTCTATCCCCACACTGTGGAGAATTTTGATCAAGAAAGGATGTTGTACTTTGTCAAATGCTTTTTCAGCATCTTTTGAGAGCATCATATGGTTCTTGTTCTTTCTTTTATTAATGTATTGTATCACATTGATTTGTGGATGTTTGTNATGCCCAGGAATAAATCCCACTTGGTCATGGTGAATAAACCTTTGAAGGTATTGTTGGATCCTATTGGCTAGTATTTTGTTGAGAATTATTGCATCCATGTACATCAGGGATATTGGTCTGTAATTCTCCTTTTTGATGGGGTCTTTGTCTGGTTTTGGGATCAGGGTAATGCTTGCCTCATAAAATGAGGTTGGAAGTTTTCCTTCCATTTCTATTTTTTGGAAAAGTTTCTGGAGAATGGGTATTAATTCTTCTTAAAATGTTTGGTAGAATTCCCCTGGGAAGCCATCTGGCCCTGGGCTCTTGTTCGTTGGGAGATTTTNGCTCCTTACTGGTTATGGGTCTGTTCAGGTTTTCTAATCTTCCTGGTTCAGTTTTGGTAGTTTATATGTCTCTAGGAATGCATCCATTTCTTCCAGATTGTCAAAATTTGCTGGTATAGAGTTGTTCATAATATGTTCTTATGATTGTTTGTACTTCTTTGGTGTTGGTTGTGATCTCTCCTCTTTCATTCATGATTTTATTAATTTGAGTCCTTTCTCTTTTCTTTTGGATAAGTCTGGCCAGGGGTTTATCAATCTTATTAATTCTTTCAAAGATCCACCAGCTCCTAGTTTTGCTGATCTCTTCTACTATTCTTTTAGTTTCTATTTCATTGATCTCTGCTCTGCTCTTTATTTATTTCTCTTCTCCTGCTGGATTTAGGCTTTATTTCCTGCTCTTTCTCCAGCTCCTCTAGGTGTAGTGTTAGGTAGTGTATCTGAGGCCTTTCTTGCTTCTTGGGGAAAGCTTGTATTGCTATATACTTTCCTCTCAGGACTGCCTTTGCTGCATCCCAAAGATTTCGAATAGTTGTGTACTCATTTTCATTTGTTTCCATGAATTTTTTCAATTCTTCCTTAATTTCCTGGTTGACCCATTCATTCTTTAGTAGGTTGCTCTTTAGCCTCCATATATTTGCATTCTTTCCAATTTTCCTCTTGTGGTTGAGTTCCAGTTTCAAAGCATTGTGGTCTGAAAATATGCTGGGAATGATTCTAATCTTCTGGTACGGGTTGAGACCTGATTTGTGACCCAGAATGTGATTTATTCTGGAGAATGTTCCATGTGCACTAGAGAAGAATGTGTATTCTGTTGCTTTGGGATGGAATGTTCTGAATATATCTGTGATGTCCAACTGGTCCAGGGTGTCATTTAAAGCCTTTATTTCCTTGTTGATCTTTTGCTTAGAAGATCTGTCCATTTCAATGGGGGGGTGTTTAAGTCCCCTAGTATTATTATATTATTATTGATGTGTTTCTTTGATTTTGTTATTAATTGGATTATATAATTGCCTGCTTCCATGTTAGGGGCATAGATATTTAAAATTGTTAGATCTTCTTGGACTTTAAGTATGATATACCTTATATATCTATATCTATATCTATATCTATATATCTATATATATATACACATACTTTAAGTATGATATAGTGTCCTTCCTCATCTCTTATTATAGTCTTTGGCTTAAAATCTAATTTGTCTGATATAAGNGTCTGATATAAGGATTGCCACCCCAGCTTTCTTTTGATGCCCATTAGCATGGTAAATGGTTTTTAACCCCCCTCACTTTAAATCTGGAGGTGTCTTTGGGTCTAAAATGAGTCTCTTGATCTTGTTTTTTTATCCATTCTGATACCCTGTGTCTTTTGATTGAGCTGCTTTCTGGATTTTCTTTTTGTCTCAGAGTCTTGTAAGTTTTACTATTAGATGATGGGGTGATGACCTATTTTTATTGATTTTGATGGGGGGTTCTCTGTGCCTCCTGGATTTTGATGCCTGTTTCCTTCCCCAAATTAGGGAAGCTCTCTGGTATAATTTGCTCCAATATACCTGCTGCCCCTTTCTCTCTTTCTTCTTCTGGGATCCCAATTATTCTAATATTGTTTCATCTTATGTTATCACTTATCTCTCAAATTCTCCCCTTGTGATCCAGTAGTTGTTTATCTCTCTCTGCTTCTTTATTCTCTATTATTTGGTCTTCTATATCACTAATTCTCTCTTCTGCCTCATTTATCCTAGCAGTAAGAGCCTCCACTTTCAATTGCACCTCATTAATAGCTTTTTTGATTTCAACTTGGTTAGATTTTAGTTCCTTTATTTCTCTAGAGGGGGATTTTATTTCTCTAGAAAGGGATTCTCTAGTATCTTCTTTTTTTTTTCAGGCCCTGCTAGCATCTTTATAATTGTCATTCTGAACTCTAGTTCTGACATCTTACTAATGTCTGTATTGATTAGGTCCCTAGTTGTTGGTACTGCCTCTTGTTCTTTTTTTGAGGTGAGTTTTTCCACCTTGTCATTTTATCCAGAGAAGAATAGATGAATGAGAGAACAAAATGCTAAATGGGTAACAACGACCCCAGAAAAGTATACACTAGCCAAATCAGAAGAGACCCAAAACTGGGGTGGGAGGGGGAGAAGAAAGGGAAAAAAAAAGATTACATATATATATATATAATATATATATATTATATATATATTATATATATATACACACACATACACACATACATATATATAATATATATACATATATACACACTGTATTATATTACGTATATATATTACATTACATATAATATATATACATATATATATATATATATATATATATATATTTTTTTTTTTTTTTTAGACTGGTGAATAGAGCAGAGCCACACACTTGATTTTGGGTGTATTTTGGCCTGTTAGAAGAAACTGCCTCCCAAAATTTTAAAGAAAGAAAAACATATATGTATACAAGAAATAAGGTTAAATACAATGAAGAGATAGAAATGACTATAACAATGAAAATTAAGAAAGATTTTAAAAAAGGTATTGATAAGATAAAATAGTTAAAATAGGTTAAAATAGGAAAGAGGAAAAATAAAATAGAATAAGAAAAAGTAATGAAAATTTTAAAAATTTAACTTTGAAAGACTAAAGAATCATGGGAAAAAAGCCATGAATTCTATGTGCTGTATTCCCCTACCTCTGCAGTTTTGCATTTCTCATTGATCAGTAAATTTGGTCTTGGCTGGATGTTCTTGCTGATCTTCTCTTGCAGTGATTCTCAAATGTCTTTGCTGGAGGCAGAATTGCACTGCCCTTGCCTGGGGCCAGGCTAAGCAATCTGCTCCAGTTTGCTCTTGGTAGCTTTTGTTCCCTGAAAGCTTTTTGTACAGCTTTGGAAGAAGAGGATGAAGATTGTGGCCTCCCAGTCTCCATCCCCAGAGGAGCCCTCAGAGAAAAGCATTCAGTCACTCCCATCTCCATGGTCTCTGGCCACACTCCATGCTCACCCGGCCTGTGACCGAGCGTTTCTATCTCTTGCACATGGCCTTGTTTTGAGTCTCCAAACCCAGCAGATTCTTGCAGTGCACTCCCACGCTGCTCCTCCCGGTGGAGGAAGGAGGTGTCCCCTCCCCAGATCTGCCACTTTTAGTGGCCCGACTTTGCCTTGGATCACGGTTTATGGCAACCCCGAGCTGAGATCCCCCTCCTCGGCTCCATCTTTGCAGCCAGCTTCCCCACTGTGATACCTGGGAGCTCTGCCACACTCAGGCACCCCTTCTCTTTCTGTGACCCCGAGGCCCCTGAGACCACAGCGTCCCAGCAAGGTTTCCACCTGCGCTTAGCCTCTGGAGCAGCATCCCTCAGTGGAGCAGACTTCTAAGAGTTCTGATTTTGTGCTGTGCTGTTCTACTGCTTGCCAGGAGTCGACCCCTTCCCCCGCCGTCTATCTTCCCATATATCACCTTGGATTCACTTCTCTGTATGTCCTACCTTCCAGAAAGTGGTTACTTTTCTGTTCATAGAATTGCTGCTATTCTCTTCGATCTCCTGTTGAGTTTGTAGGTATTCAGAATGGTTTGATAAGTGTCTAGCTGAATTCCTGGTACCAGATGAAATTTAGGTCTCCTCCTCCTCTACCATCTTGCTCCTCATTTTTTCTTATTGTTATAAATGATACACATGTTGGTTTTTTTTATTTCAAATTCCATTTGTTTATTGCTATTGGGGAAGCTATTGAGTTTTGTATATTTACCTTGTGTCTTGTGCCCTTCATAAGCTTGCCTCTTATTTCCAGGAGGTTTTTTGTTGTTGTTGTTTTTGTTTGGTAGTTTCTTTGGGGGTTTCTAAGTAGACATCTCATCTGTAAATAAAAGCAGTTTTATTTCTTTTATTTCTTCCTCTCCAGTGTGTATAACTTTTAGTTACTTCTCTTGTCTTATTGCACTAGATAGTATTTCTAGTAACATGCTGAATAAGAGTGGTAAAGGAGTATATCCTTGCCCTGTGCCTGACCTAAGGGAGAAAATCATTTAGTTTCCCACCATTAAGTATAATGTCAGGTGTAAGTTTTTCATATCTGCCCTTTATTATGTTAAGAAAAATCACATGTGGTGATGAGCACTGGGTATTATATGCAAGTAATGAATTGTTGAACACTACATCAAAAACTAATGATTGATGTACTATTTGCTGGCTAATTGAACATAATAAAATTTTAAAAAATAAAATAAAAAACACTTAAAAAAAGAGAAAACTCCCTTCCAGTCCTAGGATTTTGAAAATTTTTATCATGAATGGGTATCGCATGTTATTTAATACTTTTCTGCATCTATGGATATAACCATGTGATATTTTTATTAGCTTGTTAATGTGGTCAAATAAATTGATTGATAAAGGTTAAACCAGCATTACATCCTGGGATGAACCCGGCCAGGCCATGGTGCACAATTCTTCTTATACATTATTAAGCTTAATTTGTTAATATTTTGTTGAAGATTTTTTTTTTAAAGATTTTATTTATTCATTTGACACACACAGAGAGAGATTACAAGTAGGCAGAGAGGCAGGCAGAGAAAGAGGAGAGAGGAGGAAGCAGGCTCCCTGCTGAGCAGAGAGCCCGATGTGGGCCTCGATCCCAGGACCCTGGGATCATGACCTGAGCCGAAGGCAGCGGCTTTAACCCACTGAGCCACCCAGGTGCCCTTGTTGAAGATTTTTAATCTATAGTCATAGCATATAATTGTTGTTTTCTTGATTATCTTCCTCTGGTTTTATATTACTGCTGGCTTCAGAAAATGAGTTGCAAAGTGTTCTCTACTTTCTGAAAAAGATTGTGTAGTTTTGGAATTACTTCTTCTTTGAAGGTTTGGTGGAGTTCACCAGTTAAATTATCTGGGCCTGGCATTTTTCTTTGGAAGATTTTTAGCTACTAATTGAGTCTGTTTGATAGAAGTTTATTTAGGTTATCTTTTTCTCCTTAAATGAAGTTTGGGTGTTTGTGTCTTTCAAGGAATTAGTCTGTTTCACCTAAGTTACTGAATTTATGGGCATAGGGTTGTTCATAGTATTCTCTCATTATCTTTAAACTTTTTTTAAAAAAAGATTTTATTTTATTTATTTGACAGAGAGAGAGAGAGAGATATCACAAGCAGGCAGAGAGAAGGAAGCAGGCTCCCTGTGGAGCAGGGAGCCCGATGCAGGCCTTGATCCCAGGACCCTGAGTTCATGACCTGAGCCGAAGGTAGAGGCTTAACCCACTGAGCCACCCAGGCGCCCCTCTCATTATCTTTAGTATCCTCTTATTATCCTTTTAATGTTCTGAGATTAGTAGTGATGACCTTTCTTTTATTAGATGTTGGTACTTTGTATCTTTGCTATTTTAATTTTCTTCAGTTGGCCTTGGTTGTTAGAATTTTATAAATTTTATTGGTCTTTTCTCTGGCTGCTTAAAAAATTTTGTCTTTGTCTTTAGTTTTCTGCAGTTTGAATATGATAATGGTAGGGGAGAGAGTGTGTGTGTGTTTGTGTGTGTGTGGTATGTGTCCTTTTCGGTGTTCTCTGAACCTCTTTGATCTTTAGTTTGGTGTTAGTAATTAAAAAAAAATTTTCAGCCCTTATTCAACCTTTGACTCTGCTCCATGCTCTCTTCTAATATTGCAGTTTTACATCTGTTTTATATTTATTTATTTAAAGATTTTTATTTATTAGCAAGAGAAGGCGTAAGCGAGGAGAGCAGCAGGCAGAGGGAGAAGCAGGCTGCCCACTGAGCAAGGAGCCTGACATAGTCTCCATCCCAGGACCCTGGGATCATGACCTGAGCCAAAGGCAGACATCTAACTGACTGAGCCACCCAGGCATCCCCAGTTTCGCATCTGTTACACTGTTTCATGTGGTCCCACAATTCTTAGATGTCTGTTCTTTTTTCACATCTTTTCCCTCTTTGTGTTTCAGTTTAGAGATTTTTATTGACCTGTCTTCAAGATCACTGTTTCCATCCTTAGCCTTGTCAAAGTCTAATCAAAGAAATTCCTAGAAGGAATTTTTCTTTTCTATTACTGTGGGGGGTTTGTTTCTGTAATTTCCTTTTGGAACTTTCTCATAGTTACCATCTTTCTGCTGACATCTGGTTTTGCATCCACCTTTTTCATGAGAACCTTAACACATTAATCATAGTTATTTTAAATTCTCTGGTAATTTCCATGTTAGTGTCATATCTGAATCTGGTTTTGCTGATTGCTTTGTCTTCAGACTGTTTTTTGTTTGTTTTGCCTTTGGCATGCCTTACAATATTTTTCTGGAAACGAGACATGTTGGTATAGTGTGTTAAATACTGAATTAAATAGATCTTCTGTGTGAGGATTTATGTTAATCTGGCCAGTAGTTGGATTGTTTGGTATTTGTTGTAGTTATGGGTACAAGAGGTTTCAAATTCCCTTTTGCCTTAAGGGCTTCTTCCCTTTGTACTCCTCATCAGAGAGAGTGTGTCTCTGTTGTCCCAGCTGTAATCCACTATTATTGTTCCTGGAGACATTATTATGGTAGTAATGGGGTGTAGGCAAGGGAAAGCTTCCTCTAATTATCTGATTAAATTGCAGTTTGGGGATGGACTGTGGGCCTGTGTTTCTGTCCCTTCTTTAGGCATAGAACTTTTTTATCCCATGCCCTCTGATCCTTCCCCTACCGCAGGACATTGCTGATCCTCCAGTGTCCCCAGTCTGTGTAACTGAGATCCTCTCCCCTGTACATTTAATCTTGTAGTTTTTTCTTTAAGTGACACAGAGACGCCATGGCAGAGTGGAGCTCCCTTCCCCACACTTGATTGGAATTTCCCTGTTGCCAGCCATCAATATCAGACCTCTTGGAGATTAAATCTTTTGTTCCCTAAGAGTGAAGGGTCTGGGTGGATTTTCACAATGGCTGTTCCTCTTCCCCTGCACTCGCTGGGGCCGTGTTGTGGAGGGAGCGTTCTCCAGATTCTTGATTCTGTGACAGCCTGGTGGGTTCCCATAGGGAAAACATATGAAAGTGTGGGTCTCTCCCTAGGACTTTGACCCTCAGGAGCTTCTTACTCTCATGATACTCCACACTCAGCCTCCAGCAGTTCATTGAATTTTCTAGTTTATTGGACCATCCAGCTTAAATGGCATCTGCCCAGTGACTTCTGCTCCAGATAATTATATGCCTGAGTTGTCTTCCTGGAGGAGCCCATCTCTTTAGATTTGGGGGTGGCAGTTTGGCCTGCAGTCACAGTTCTCTGAAGTGTTGAAGAAGACTTGTTGATAGTTAGCATGTCCAGCTTTTCCTTGTAAGGATGGAAATTACAGCTTCTAAGCTCTTCACATGTTTGAACTGAAACCAAAGTTCCTGCAATGAAATTTTAATAAGTGATGGCCTCTTATTTTTGAATTATTAATCCATGATTACTTGTCTTCTAATTCAGATTCTACTGTCTTCGAAGATTCAAACGTTCATTATTCCAAAGCACAGTATATAAATATATAAATAAAGCACGTCCATTAAATATTTACCTGTCATCGAATTAGTTGTTTATTATTATTTGAGAATTGAAATGGATTTAGAGATTATTTCCCCATCCCTTTCATGTCAGATTATTATTTCCCTATCCCTTTCATGTTAGAGATTTTCAAATTGATTTGGCTCTATCACTCATGAAAGGTCATTCAGAGTTCGTGACAGAGCTGGAAGTCTGATTTACTTCCTTGTTCCTTTACTGTATGGTTGATTGAAAAACACATTACCTGCCCTCCCATTTAGCCCCAGAAGTTGTCTTTCTAAGCAGATTTATGTTTAACTGCTTTATCAGCCTTCTGTTGCACATAGTAGTTACTTTAATAATGACGTCTCACCTTCAGATAAAAGCACTTTTATGTATGTTATAATTTTTGAGGCTTCTTATAATCCAGTTGTACTGAATTATTATTTTCAATGAGTTTTGAATTCCTGTTGGTATTCACAGAAGGTAAATGATTTGTCCAAACATATGAGGCTGAAACACAGGAAAATGTCAGGACTAAAACTTGGTTCTCATAGTTTTAACCTGCATGCAGACTCTTTCCCACTTGAGAAGCCAGCTGCCTTTCACACGATGCTAACGATCTGAGGTAACTGCAGGTACTATTCTTAGTACAAAAGAATGCACACCTGCCTCTCAGCTTCACAAAATGTGCTTCTCAGAGCAACCTCCTGCCCAAAACGAGTGCTCAAAACTGTTGTCCATTGATCAGCTGCACCTTTCATATGCCAGTGACTTTTCAAAACTGCGCTGTTCAACACAACAGGAACAAGCAGGAACAGATTTTGTAACATTTAATATTATTGGGCTTTCCTGGTGTTCCAGGTGAATCTTTATTAGAATTCACTATGTGTGCTAAGTTTTTGTTTGTTTCACAGTTTGGACAGAATTATATTTCCTTTTTTGTCTTTCCAACTTATTACTTGCTCTTCTACCATATGTTTGCTGTCTCTGTTTTGAATTGTGGTTAATTAATTGTGCACACAGTTCTTTTCCAGGATTGGAAACACTTTAAAAGTTGGTTCATGTCATATTCATTCTAGTATCTGTAGGGCTTAATAAAGAGGCTTACTCAGCATGAGTATTTACTAGTGCTGGGGCTTTGGGGAAAAATGTATCGGTTTGTATTACACATAGTAGATTCTGTTAGGTTCTAATTGTCAAAAAGATGCAGCCGACAGTGCAAGAACCTTTCAGCCTTAAATCCTCTGGTCAATTTGTGCAGGTAAACTCAAGTACAGTAGAGAGGAAAAAAAAAAGTATAGAAATCTTAAAAGTCTAGTTTCTTGTATACCCCACCCAAAGACTTGGGGGAGTTAGAGTAAACTCACCAAAGCACATATTCAAAGAACTCCCATTGTATTCTCTCTATTCTCCTTTAAGATTTTTTTTCTCTTTCCAGTTTACACTATCCCTTGCCTTATCTACTCTCATCTGATAAAACACTGCAACTAAGTAATCTTATTAATCTTATTCCCCCCTGCCCTCTAAAATATGTGACCACTTTTAACCTCACACCTTACCTATATGGAGTGGACTATTGTAGATATGAGGTTTTCATACCAATTCACTGGGGAAGAACAGCTGGAAATCAGAATACTATCTAAGAACACCATGGCATATTCTTCTACTAAATTCCATTATAGGAATTAAAATAATTTCACTGTCTTAAAATACTACTTTGTACACATAGCATGTGTAAAAAGTGTTGTTGTATATATTTTAAAGAAATTATATTTTCCCAAAGTTTTGCCACTGATATACGTTCATAATTTTTCCATTTTTTCACCCACCTTTGTAGTATGTTGCACATCTCTACCATACTATATAAGGGAACGTAATTACTTGGATTGCCCCCTCTGCTTGTCATCCAACTCTGCTCATTTTAGGAATCTTTGTGTACAGCAGTTCTTTAACTCAATATTTATTTAGCCCTGGAGGGTGAATTTTTATACACACACATACAAAACTGTACAACTTTATATGAATGTCAATGATATATATTCATACAAGGATTTTTAATGCACTCTTTTTTCCTTTGATTTTTGTTTGCCTTTCCTTTCCTCCTCTTCTCCTTCTTACCCCATATATTCTCCCAGAAAGTAACTCATGTTAACAACTTTGAATCCTTTATTTTTATGTACAGTAACCTTAGCATGTATGTTTATCTGTATCTGTACACACACACACACACACACACACACACACACACACACACTGCTATAGAAATTTTGCTTCATTGTTTTAAAAAAATTAAGACCATACTTTGCAAAGTTTTCTGCAACTTTTATTTCTCACTCATCATTTACCTTTTAGAGTATCTTCCTTGCTGACTGGTCCAACTGTAATTCATTATTATAAAATATTTAAAATATTTATTTCCTGCATGTAGTTCATGGTGTGGATATACACAGTTCCTCAATTTATGTCATTCAGTTTGTTTTCAACTTTAAAATAAGCACTAAACATTACATATATATTTCTGTGTAGTATATGTTTATATATTATATGTTTATGTTATATAGTTTTATAATATTAATGTTATTATATATAAAAATCTCCTAAATCATAAAAGAAGGGCTTTTATTTCTATGGGGGAGATTTCCAGAAGTGGGCCACAGTGCATGAAATTTTAACTTCTAATAAACTGTTATGGGTTGAATTGTTTTCCCTAAATAATATGTTGAATTCATAATCTGTCTTTGCAGATGTACTCAAAATAAGATGAAGTCATACTGCATTTAGGGCAGGCCCTCTTCCAGTGACTTCTGTCCTTAAGAGGAACATTTGGACACAGACATGCAGAGGAGGCCATTTGAAGACAGGGGCAGAAATTGGAGTGATCCACCCACAAGCCAAGGAACATCAAGGTTCGCCAGCAAACACTAGAACCAGGGAGATCTTGTGAGGCCCTGTGGACACCTTGATTTCAGACTTCAAGCTCCAGAACCGTGAGATAATACATTCCTGTTTTTTTTTAAGTCTTTTTATGTTGTTTGTGGGACTTTGTTATTGCAAACTGAGGAAATATATGTTGCAAGAGTAGTGTCTCTCAAGACAGGTGTTCTTATTTCCTAATTTATCATGGCACTTGTTTTAGTGACTATCATTTAGTATGTATTTGTTACCGCCTTTTGATAAGAAGTCTACCATAAGTAGTTTCCTTTTATTCCTGTTCTGTGTGCTACTTCTATTAATAAGCCTCTGAGTTTTACCAGATGATTAGCATTTACTGTTATCTTGAGGCTTTCCTGCTTTACTTTTTGATAGAACGGATTCTGTTTAAATCTTTTATGACAATTTTCCCATCCTTACATTTAGAATAAGCCCTACCTGGACATAACGTGCTTGTCTTCTGACTTTATATTCTAATATTTTATTTTGAATGCGTTGTGTCTATTTATAAATGATGGTGGGCTATGCTTTTAACTGTTATTAGGTTTAGTTTTAAAGTCTTGTTGACTTCATAAAATGCATTAGAGAGCTCTTCATCTTTTTCTGTTCAGTTGGAATACTTGACATTGCATTAAAATTAACTTTTTCCCCCTTAATATCATATAGAACATATCTATAAACCACTGTGGTTCTTGTGACTTTTTTTTTAAACAAAAGTGGTCACTTGAAAACATTTAAACTTTTACTAAAGTAGGAAGTATTATATAATGAACCTCTTCATAGCCACACCCAGCTTTAACTCAAGTTGGAACTTTAGTTGGCAGGGAAACTGAAGCACCAAGTGATGATTTGTGATTTTTAAAGTAAGTTTTATGATACCAGTGGATTTCAACTCCTTTCCCAAAGCTAGACATTTTACCCAGGTTATAAAGTTGAAATCTGTTACTTCCCCACTTTGTCTTCTTAAGTAAATTCGTCAAGCATTAATTGAGAGTAGTAGAACGCTACACCCTGTCTTCAGGGGGTGGGGACTAAAGGCCTGAACTGGGCTAAGGTCCCAGCTCCCTAAGTCACCAATAATTGAGTCTGTTGCCTCATCTGCTTTGTGGAATGGTGTTGGGGATTAGGTGAAATAGTACATAGAAGACACAGAAGGGGGTTCCTGTGGTATACCACACTGATAATCGCTTTAGGACCGAGGCACTCGTTCTTACAGCTGCTGGGAGTTGGCTGCTGATGGCTCACAGGTGGGTCCTTCTTTGCGACATGTCCTCACTTGAAAGGAACTGCACTGAACAAGGTTGTGCCCCATCTTGAGGGTCAGCACAAGGCCAAGAGTTGTTCAGTTTTGTCAAGTCGTCTTGCCTCCATGCAGGTCAACTCTGAAGGGCCATCCAGCCTCCAGGCTCCCTGTGGCATTGGCTATGGCCTCTGTGTAGCTGCTATGCCCAAATTCTCTTGCTGCCCAGTCCTGTTTCCCTCACCCCCTCACAGGGGTTAATAACAAGAGAATCTCCAGTAAGACTGCTGCACACAACTTCTGCCTCAGTCTGTTTCTGAGGGAGTGTAGCCAAGATGGTGCTTGAAACAGGGCCTGGTAAACATTCAATAAATGCTGTTACTGTGTACAGCTATTATAATTATCCTAGATCTCAGATAATGCTGAGCCTTTCCTCAGCAAGTTTCCTCAGCAAGTTTACCTCAGAAAGTCTGCCCAATCGTATAGTGATGGGGTTCACTCTCTCTCCACTGGAATCACAGTTGCTTCAAGCAGGTGCTGTGTGGCCTGACTCTGAGCAGAGTGCTGATGTAAGAAGTTTGACAGCTTCTAACAGAGAGGATTTCTTCACCTAAGCAGAATAATGGCATTTATTGTGTAACACCATCATGTACCTACCAGGAAGCAGTAGAATTGGGCGTTTGTGTTTTGTAATTCAGTGTTCAATATGTTGTGGGCTATGTTGGTGCAAGCCGGCAGACAAAACTCATTCGATGCCAAAAGTTAAAGGAAAAAAATCATATGGAGTTAAAATATTGAGAAAATATTGATTAACATTTTCTACAATTCTGATTTAGTCATGAACCTCCTCAGTCTGGCTTATGGGAGCCTACACTGAAATCTGTGTGTGTGGGTGTGGAATGTGGCCCTATGTGGCAGACTATTTCAAATATATAAGCAGATAGACTTCATTCAACATATGTACATCAAGGAAGTGAATCAGTAAATTATGTGGCTATTGTGGATGATTGAAGATGGTGATGGTGCCTAAATTTGGTATGGGGGGGTGGTGGAGTATTTTTAGTAATTTGACTTTTTTTTTTCCCTAAACTGCCTACAGAGCAGATTTAACATCTATCCCAAAATACTCTCAACAGTAATTTACAGAAGTGTCAGAAAAACCTGATAGCCTAACATATTGGCATCAACATGATTCTTTAATTTTATTACTGTTATTTTAATTAATTTTTAAACTTAAACTCTTAACTCATCACCATGGAGCTATGTGGTCCAGTTATTCTCTGGGCAGTAATCAGAGGGGTCTTTTGTCTATAACACTTCTTTGTACTGAAAGGAGACTATATAATACATGAGAGCATTTTTCTTACATCCTTTTGGAAGCTCATTATTAAAGTTTAGTTGTCTGTTCCTCACACTTGTACTGGCAATTAATGGTTTAATTATGTTACTGATCAATTAAGTCCGTATTAATATTCCTTTCAAGAGTCCCTGGAATCCTTGGTGGTACTGAGAGAACAAGCAAGACTGATACGGCAAAGAGCTTATATACTGACCCCAGGAAACATAATATTTGCATTTTGTATTGAGCATTTCAAGGAGAAAAAAATAAAGCTAATGCCTTTAATCATCTAAACTAGATTTGTATAGAGGATGAGCCACATGGAGAATAGGATCCTTAATCTCTACACTGGATGGTGTAAAATAGGAGGGTTAAGCATACTACCCCTAAAACCCACACATTTATTATCTTTTTGTAGTCAATTAATAAAAACATCCTTATTTTTTAAAAAGCACACAAAAACTTTTCAGTAATAATTCAGACAGGTCATGCAAATTCCAGGGTTAAGACCCATTGATAAACATCATGTCCGGCTTTTGAGGTACATTTACATTTCTAAGAGGAAAAAAAGAGTTGGATAAATTATTTCAAACCACTCTCCTGGTCTTACCCAGCAGTTTTATCTCATGAAGAGTGTGTCTGGGCCCTGGAGACAAAACAGAGCTATAGCCATTGATAAATTTGCTTGAAATTTGATGTTTACAGTTATGCTCCAATTTGGGCACCTTCAAGTAGAGAGTAAGGAGTCAAGAGGAGGGAATTATAAGAAAATCTGGGGCAGAAATACAGTGGCTTTGGAGACTCTTTGGTAAATATCATTAATCTCAAGGCCAGGAAGTTCCTTGAAAATATACTACGACATGTGCCAAAGTAGACATTGGAGAGTCAAATGTGATGTCCTCTGCGTGTCCTGTTTGTTCTTTGAAACCAGAGCTATAAAACTATTGAACTGCTACATAAGGAGTAGAACAGATACAGCATGATTCAGAATCCTCCCGAGGACAGTTCAAAATTTGCCTTCAGATTTTTCTCTAGGTACGTGTTTTCCTATAGGATTGTGGTGACATCTTTTTTTTTTTTTTTAATTATTCAATAGGATTGGAAATGGCTTTATAATAATTTTGGGCCATGTTATTCTAAAAAATCTGGGTGGACCCTAGTAAGAATGATGAAGATATGATGACAAGTCAGCAAATATTCAGTGATCACTTGTTAAGAACAGGAAGGAGGTAAAAAGCTAATAAATATAGAGTGTTTCTGCTGGGCCTATCCTAAGAAATTCTAAATATACCATATCTATTATTCCTTACAGAAACCCAGTGGAGACCTGTATACAGGTCCTCATTTTGACAGTTGAGGAAAATGAAGTTTAGAAAGTCACGACAGGAGAAGCAGGAACCACTGTCTGTGTGATATAATTACCTCCCACCTTCCTCAAATAATCTGTAGACCGATTGGAGAGAAGAGACAAATGTTCGAAATAAGAAATCATCTATGTCAGAGTAGACATTTTATTGACAGGAAGTGCTTGGAATATCAGTCAATATATTGTATTTGAGAGAAATAGGAGTTCACAAAGAACTATTCTGGTGTTCAGGAAAGATAGAATGAACAAAGTGGGACTCAAATTCAACAAGGATCCTTGAAAACTTAGTTGAATTTAGGCAGAGAGGATATGAGAGGCATTGCCCGTGGTGGAGTGCTGGTGTCTAAAGGCCCATAGATGGATAATCAAAGGTGGGTTAGTGAGAAATGGTTGACCAGTAAGATGGTAAGGGTTTTTTTGGGAGGAAAAGCTAACAGTAAGGTTAAATTTAGTCTATAGACATCATATCTCAGCTCATGTTACCCTTTTGTTTATATTTGTAGGGTATCTGTAGAAGTATCAACCTAAGGTATTCTGTTACTCTGACATGGAGAAACAGAAGAGAAAGAAAGATCATGGACATTGAGAGAGGAAACAGTGTTGGTGATGTCAATAAAATTTTATAAACCAGATATTTTTGCTGTAGATTTAAGATTGAGAGACTTTTTTAAAAATTTTTTATTTATTTATTTGACAGAGAGAGAGATCACAAGTAGGCAGAAAGGCAGGCAGAGAGAGAGGAGGAAGTAGGCTCCCCGCTGAGCAGGGAGCCCGATGCGGGCCTCAATCCCAGGACCCTGAGATCATGACCTGAGCCGAAGGCAGAGGCTTTAACCCACTGAGCCACCCAGGTGCCCGAGAGACTTTTTTTAAAGGTGGTTGTTGTGTTACATATCTTACTCCATTTTATTTCTATTAGCTTCATATTACCACTCTAGCAAATTACCATAAACCCTGGTATTGGAACACAGATTTATAATCCTACAGTTCTGAAGGTTAGAAGTTCAAAATGGTTCTCACTAGGCTAAAATCAAGTTGTTCCTTTTGGGAGCTCCAGGAGAGAATTTATTTCTTTGTCTTTTCCAGCCTCTAGAGGTTGCCTGAATCCTTCAGCAATCATACTCTGACTTCTGAGTCCTTTATCACATTTTCTTTTCTCACAGACTGTCCTGCCTCCTTTCTCTTGTAAGGACTCTTGTGATTACATTGGGCCCATCCAGATAATCCAGGATGATGACTCCATCTCAAGATCCTTAATCATATCTGTAAGTCCCTTTTACTATGTAAGGCAACATAGTCACAGGTTTCTGGGATTAGGACATGGACATCTTTTGGTGGCCATTTTTTTGCCTACCATAGCATCACATGGCAAAAACCCTACTACTTTAGATCGATCAATTCATCCATCTAGCCATCCATTCTAAATGGGTGAAATGCAGCATGTGCATAGACGTGAATTGATTGTTCATATCTCTGTCTTGACTCTGTCACTGAGCATCCATTAAATCATCCGAGACTCAATACTATCATTTGAGAAACTGAGGTATTTTACCCATCTCTAAGTTATGTTGTGGGGATTAATGAGATAATGTAGGTGAAAATAGATGGATCAGTACCTATTACAAGCCATTAACTACAACTAGCAGTAGCAATAATAGTAGTAGTAGTAGTAGTCGTAGTAGTAGTAGTAATAGTAGTGATGGCATTCTGTGGGGGTGCCAAAAAATTTCAAAAATAGTTATACTGACGCGCATAGAATAGGTATAGAACCAGACTGAACAATTGTTACTTATTCAAAGAGAATTAATTTGATAGACCTTAAAATAACATAACACTGTATATTAACTACTGGAATGAAAATAACAAGGGAATTAATTTGAAATACAATAAAACCATTGTTGAGAAATTGTTGGGAAATGACGAGTAATTCTGCTGGGCTGGAGGATGTGATCTATGCTGGGAAATAGTGGGCTCTGACGTGGGAGAGGAAGGATCAATCATCCTAAGGATGCCTTCAAGTGAGTACAATTTGCTTTTAGTTCAGGCACATCCTCTTAAAATTATACCATATCAGTGGGTAAGATGTTTGGTAGCTTAGCACATTCTGAGGTTTACAATCAGTGACGGTCACAGACACTTACAAGATGACTCATACTCGTAAATCCTTGAGTATCTTCAAAAATTCTAACGTAGTTCCAACCAAATAGTTCTGGGATTCTTTAGAACAGGTGATTTCTTTGATTTCAAGGCAGTTTGGTAATGGGAAATAAATATAGCCTCCAGATGTCATTTGCTCCATCTGCATGTCCAGTTTGCATCTATATACTTGCACTTCTGTGAATAAATAAGCACTCTCTCTCTCTTATTCTTGATTATTCTTTAAAACTTAAAGTTTTACAAGTTCTTTGTGTCCCACTGTCTTCTATCAGCAGGAAAGCAAAATCTTGTTAGGCACTGGGGGTTTAGCAAGTTGAGTCTTTGGGAGTCCTTGAATTCCCCCAAAGACTGGTTTAAGAATGTACCTTAGGAAAGCTTTTCACCTGAATGTTTGCCTTAAAAATAAAATATCTATACTCTATCTGAACATCTTAAAAATAACCAGTGAATAGGAAATGCAGGACACCTCCATTGTACCTGCAAGGATCCAAATGGAAAATTTTACAATATAAATTCTGTGACAAATGATTTAATGACAGCCAGGTATATCAACCTTTTCTTTTGACATGAAGCCTTATTTAAAATGTTAATTTAAATGTTTCCACCTTTCAGTATTGGCATTAAATCTGTGACCAGTTGAACCTGTTTCTTCTTTGTTTAATGTAAATATCTAAAATTTCATGCTGGGGTGTCTGCCTTTAGTTCAGGTCCCAATTCTCAGGATACTGGGATGGAGCCCCGCATTGGACTCCCACCTCAGTGGGGAGTCTGCTTCTCTCTCTTCCCCTCCCTCTGCTCATGCTTTCTCTTTCTCTCTCTCTCTCTCTCTCTCCCTCCCTCCCTCCCTCCCTCCCCCTTTGTCTCAAATAAAATCTAAAAACTAAAATAATAAAATTCTGTACCAACTGTGCAGTGTGCCCTACTAATCGTGTGCAATACAACATATGCTAGAGGGTCCAGGCCCAAAAGACAGAGAGTTGTATCAAGTTAGGCTGATTTGGGGATAGGTGAATGTATCATCTGACCGTATGGAAGTAATGAATAATTGAGCTAAAGGTATAGTATGAGTGTTGCCATTTATTAAATATCTTATATGATGAGTCCTCTTCTAAGAACTATACATTTACAATTGCATGACCTCTTCCTAATAACAACTCTTAAACATAGTCATTATTATTGTCATTTTAAAATCTGTATTGGGTGCCTGGCACTGAATGAATTTGTGGTGATAACAAGGTAGACAGACATACTTTTAGCCTCATGGTACTTGTAGATGATGAAATTGAACATCAGAACACTGAGTGAGTTTGCCTGTGGCTGTACAGTTCTTAGGAGAGGAGCAGCGATTCAAACTCAGAACACTGGGGCTTTTCCGCTACTTTTTTTGTTTTCCTACTACAGGGCTCAGAAGTCAGTTTGAAGAATCATGTAACTGGAAATTCAGGGCCAGGAAAGCAGTAATAGTGTAGTCACTGAAGATAATCAAATAGCCAAGAGGGTAGAGAAGAAAACATTTTCTTAACATATCAACTGACAATTTATCTACGGACCAACGACAGATGGAAATTGGAAATGATTAGATTATCTTTACAATGCTAATTGCTGTTTTACTTACTGAATTAGTTTGTATCATCCAGCTGTTATGTCCTGGCTTCTGGGATCATTAGGATAGCTAAGACAGGCGGTTTGACCTCAAAATGTCATAGTTGAAAAAGGAGACAGACATGTAAGCAAGCAAGTGAATAAACCAGTTTAGTTGCTGTGATAGAAATATACAACTGCAGTGGAGTGTATGAGAGGGAAAGGTACATTCCAGCCAAGGGTAACTTCTAGAAGGGAGGGAATCAGCAAACCTTTGTAAGAATTGAAAAACGAGTATTCACTAGGTGAGGAGGGAGGCTAGGATGGAAGCAATAATGAAAACAGAAGGTTGGGAGATTGTATGTAGTTTAACATAGCCAGTGGAGAAGTTTTCAGGGACTGATGAAGCATGATATTTATTTGGAAATATAGTTGAGGTGAGACGGGGGCTTTTATTCTACAGAAGATAAATGATCATTGAATAATTGACCAATGACTGCCATCCGTGGCTGCACGTGGAATCTTCCCATATCATGCCAGGATCCCATTTAAGACCAATTCAGTCAGAATTGCATGAGTTCCTTAGGTGATTCTAATGTGCAGTCAAGGATGAGAATGCCTATGTTACTAGATGAGTACCATGATACTTGGTGCACACACACACACCCACCACACATGATTCTACCCCCCAGGTTTCAAGATGAGAAATTAAGTGAGGGGCACCTGAGTGGCTCAGTTGGTTAAGCATCTGACTCTTGATCTCAGGATCATGAGTTCAAGCCCCGTGTTGGGCTCCATGCTGGGCATGGGGCCTACTTTAAAAAGAAAAAGAAATTGAGTGAAATTTTGCAGGAAGAATGAACAGGTGTGAAAAAGATGAATATGTTAGAAATGAACATTATCCTAAGTGAAGTAAGCCAGACACAGATTGACAAATACTACATAGTCTTACTTATATGTAGAATCTAAAAAAACTTAAAAAAGCAGAGAGTAGGATAGTGGTTGTCAGAGGCTGAGGGGTGGGGAAAAGGGGGAGATGTTGGTCAAAGGGTACAAAGTTCGGTTATGCAGGATGAATAAGAGATCTGGAGATCTAATGTACAGCACGCCGGTTCTATTTAATAATACTATATAGTACACTTGAAATTTGCTAAGAGTAGATTTTTTTCCAGTTTTATTGAGATATTATTGACATAAAACTTTGTGTAAGTTTAAGGTGTGCAATGTATTGATTTGATACACTTCCATATTATAAAATGATTACCACCATAGTGTTAGCTGATACCTTCATCATATCATGTAATTACTATTTACTTTTTGTGGTGAAAACATTTCAAATCTATTAGCAACTTTCAACAGTGTTATGAGCTGTAATCACCATGCTGTACATTAGAGCCGCCGAAATTATTCATCTTATAACTGAAAGTTTGTTCCCTTTGATCTACATCTCCGCATTTCCCCACCCCTCAGCAACTGGTAACCACCAGCATACAAGAGAGTAGATCTTAAAGTGTTCACACACACACACACTATGTGAGGTGATGGATATGTTCTTTGCTTGAATGTGGTAATCATTTCACAATGTATAGGTATATCAAAACATCACATTGTATGCCTTAAATATACAATTTGTCAATTATGCCTTAATAAAGCTGGAGAAAAGTTTAAGAATAAAGTATATTATACACCAAAAATGAAGATGGTAGAAGTGGCAGGACATAGCCCTTAATGTGGAGGGTTAGTTAAGGGAATGCAGGAATAAATGATGACTTTCATTTTCATGGTTATGATGCCATTACCAGGTTGAGGAGCACAAAATGGGGAAAGGATTTGCTGAAAGACATCGAGCTCTCTTTGATACAGTAGATTTGAGGATCCTCTAGGATATCTAGGTAGGAAAGTTAATCAGGTGGCTTATGTACTAGGATGGAGCTCATGAGAGAGGTCTAAGCTAACAATAGACATTTGAGAGTCATCGTCATATATGGTGGGAAGTCATGAGCATGGGTGAGATTGTTTAGGGAACATGTGTATAGTGATGAGTAGAGTCAAGGACAGAATAATTTGGCTAATGGCACTTTGGGGTGTAGACTGAGCTAGTGAGGTCTGCAAAAGGAACTGGAAAGACTTATCAGAAAAGTATGGAGAAAATCAAGAGATACGATTTTTAAGAAGGTTTTTAAGGTTTAAGAAGGTTTCAAGTGGTATTTAAGACGTGAAGTTTGGGGTGCCTGGCTGGCTCAGTCAGTAGAGCTTGCAACTCTTGATCTCAGGGTCATGATTTCGAGCCTCATATTTCTCATTAAGAAAAATAATAAATGGTTACTAAAAATGACATATTTGAGGGTTATTATAGTTTTATGTGTGGGAAGGTTTAATTTGAGGCCGTAATAGACTAGTGGTTGAGTATCCTGGTAATCAAGAAACTTGGTGAATAGAAGTTGGATAGAAGATCTGAATGGATATGGAATCCCTCTCATATGATCTGGGGCTTCGCATGGAGGACAGAACTAGTATAGGAATCGAGTTCTGAAGTACATACCAGTTCAAAGAGAAGGATAGATGCTTATTTAGATTCATCAGAAGGCATTTTTGTGCATTAAAGGGTTGCATCTTTCCCTTGGAATTGTTACAAACCTATCAGTATTTCACGTCGGAGATCATGAAAACTAATTTTCGCTCGAGGATAGCTATAAACACGAGCAATGCCAGATTCTTTGTTTAGCCATTGGACATCATCCTTGTAGTTCTCTGAACCTATCCTACAGTTTTAGATCTCTGTACCTCAGGCTTACTGTTCCTTCTAGTGTTCCTACTGTTCCTTGCCCAGGTTTATATATTAACTATTTTGTTTACATATTTTTAAATTGTAAGATAAAATTTACATATATTGATGTTAAACATATTAAACATACACTTGTTGTTTGGACAAATGCATACACCTGCGTAACCCAAACCCCTATAACCATCATTGCAGAAAGTAACCTCCTACTCCTTCCCAGTCAAACCCTTCACACACACCCCAGTGAAAACCACTGCCTTAATTCTGTGCCGCCATAGACTAGTTTCACCTGCTTTGGAAGTTCATACCATGAATAAATCCATTATTTTATGGATAGACACCTGGGCAATTCCAGTTTGGGGTTATTACAAATAAAGCTGCTATGAAGGTCCGTGTAAAAGTGTTTTTGCGGATATTTGTTTCACTTAGGTAAATTGCTAGGAGTGGAACTGCTGGGCCAGAGAGCAGGTGTTCAGTGTCATAAGCAACTGGCAGAACTTTTACCAAAGTAGTTGTACCATTTTGCTGTGCCATCAACAATGTTTGAGAGTTTTAGCTGCTCCATGTCCTTGCCAGTATCTGGTATTGTCAGGCTTAGGCTTATTAATTTTAACCATTAAGGTGGATAATTCCTTAGGATTTAATTTGCATTTTTGAGGACTCATAATGTGAAGCATCTTCCCATGTGTTTATTGGTCAGTCATATGTCCTCCTTTCGTGAAGTAGGTGGTTCAATTTTTGCCATTGAGGTGTCTTTTTGTTATTCTGTTGTAGGAGTTCTTTTATATGCCTTGGTTACCAGCTTTTACCTGATATATATGTTTTAGGAATATATTTGGGAATATTAGCTCCTAGTCTGTGGCTTACCTATTTTTAAAATTTTTTATGTTTTTACTTCATGAAAATTTTTATTTTAAAATGTGTAAAATATATTTAAAAATTTTTGAACATGTAATATGAGCTCTACACTCTTAATTTTTTTCACACTTTACAAAATTATTATTTAAATATTATTCCAGGCAATGTTTAAATTTCTTTGATTTTTCTCAATTTTTAAAATTTATTTTTTGTTTGAGTATAGTTGACACAATGTTACATTAGTTTCAGGTGTACAACTTACTGATTTGACAGATTTATACATTATGCTATGTTCACCACAAATATAGCTCCCATATGGCCCATATTACATCGCTATTACAATATCATTGACTATTCCCTATGCTGTGTCTTTTATTCCTGTACTTACTAATTTTATAACTGGAAGCCAGTATCACCCTCTCCTCTTAACCCATTGTGTCCATCTCCCCACCCCCTCCACTCTGGCAACCATCAGTTCTCTGTATTTATAGGTCTGATTCTGCTTTCTGTTTATATTTTATTTTTTTAAGGATTCCACTTATGAGTGGAATCATATGGTATCTATCTTTCTCACTCTGACTTATTTCACTTAGCATAATACCCTCTAAGTCTATCCATATTGTTTCAAATGGCACAATATCATCTATTTTTATAGCTGTGTAATATTCCAGTGTGTGTGTGTGTGTGTGTACACCAAATATTCCTTACCCATCTTTCTATTGATGGACACTTAGGTTGCTTCCATATCTTGGCTGTTGTAAATAATGCTGCATTAGACATAAAGGTGCATATATCCTTTCTTTTCTTTTTTTTTTTTTTAAAGATTTTATTTATTTATTTGAGGGAGAGAGAGAGAGAGAAGCAGACTCCCCACACAGCGGGAGCCCAACACGGGACTCAATCCTGGGACTCCAGGACCATGACCTGAACTGGAGGCAGTCGCTTAACCAACTGAGCCACCCAAGCGCCCCAAGGGTGCATATATCTTTTCAAATTAGTGTTTTCATTTTCTTTGGGTAAATAACCAATAGTGGAATTATTGGATCCTATGGCATTTCTATTTTTAATTTTTTGAGGGACCTCCATACTGTTTTTTAGAGTGGCTGTATCAGTTTGCATTCCCACCAATAGAGAACAATCTGCAAAAGGGTTCCTTTTTTTCCACATCCTCACCAACACTTGTTGTTTCTTGTCATTTTGATTTTAGCCATTCTAACTGGCATAGGTGATAACCCATTGTGGTTTTGATTTGCATTTCCAGATGATTAGTGATGTTGAGCGTCTTTTCATATCTCTGTTGGCCATCTGTACGTCTTCTTTGGAAAATGCCTACTTAAGTCCTCTGCCCAGTTTTTAAATTGGATTGTTTGTTTTTTTGGTTTTGAGTTGTGTAAGTTATTTCCATAGTTTAGATATTAACCTCTTATTGGATATATCATTTATAAATATCTTCTCTCATTCAGTATGCTGTCTATTTGTTTTGTTAATGGTTTCTTTTGTGGTGTAAAAGCTTTTGATTTTGATGTAGTCCTGATAGTTTATTTTTGCTTTTGTTTCCCTTGCTTTAGGAGAAATATTGAGAAAAATGTTGCTGTGGCTGATATCAGAGAAATTACTACCCGTGTTCTCTTTTAGGATTTTTATGGTTTCAGATCTCACATTCAGGTTTTCATTCCATCTTGAGTTTATTTTTTATGTGGTGTCAGAAAGTGGTCCAGATTCATTCTTTTACATGTAGCTGTCCAGCTATTGAAGAGACTGTCTTTTCTCCATTGTATAATTTTTTCCTTCTTTGTCATAGATTAACTGACCATATAATTCTGGGTTTATTTCTGGGGTCTCCATTCTGTTCTCTTGATCTATGTGTGTCTGTGCCAGTACAATACTATTTTTTAATTATGTTCAATTTGCCAACATATAGTACATCATTAATTTTTGATGTACTCTTTTGATTACAGCTTTATAGTGTATCTTGAAATCTGGGATCATGATGCCTCCACCTTTGTTCTTCTTTGTTAGGATTGCTTTGGCTATTCAACATCTTCTGTGGTTCCATGTAAATTGTAGTATTATTTGTTCTAGTTTTATGCAAAATACTGTTGGTATTTTGATAGGGTTTGGATTGAATCTGTAGATTGTTTTGGGTAATATGGACATTTTAACAATATTAATTCTTCCAATCCATAAGCATGGAATATCTTTCCATTTGTGTCATCTTCAATTTTTTTCATCAGTGTTTTAAAGTTTTCAAAGTACAGGTCTTTCATCTTTCTGGTTAAGTTTTTTTTTTTGAAGACTTATTTATTTGAAAGAGAGTATGTGTGTGAGCAGTGGGAGGAGCAGAGGGAGAGGGAGATTATTTCAAGTAGACTGTGCTGAGCATGAAGCCTGATGTGAGGCTCAAACCCATGACTTTGAGATCAGGACCTGACCTTAAATTGAGTCAGACACTTAACCGACTGAGCCACCCAGGCGTTCCCTTCCACCCACCTTTTTGGTTAAGTTTATTCCTAGGTATTTTATACTTTTTTTTTGTCAATGTATTATTTTTTTAAATTTCTCTTTCTACTACTTCATTGAGTGTATAGAAACATTACCAATTTCTGGGTATTAATTTTGTGTCCTGTTACTTTACTGAAATTGTTTATCCTTTACATCTAGTAGTTTTTGGGGGGAGTCTTTAGTATTTTTATGTATAAGTATTATGTCATCTGCAAATACTGACAGCCTAACTTCTTAACCAGTATGGATCCCTCATTTCTTTTTCTTATCTGATTGATGTAGCTCAGACATCCAGTACTATGTTGAATAAAAGTGGTGAGAATGAACATACTTGTCTTGTGCCTGATCTTAGAGGGAAAGCTCTCAGTTTTTACCCTTTGAGTATGATATCAGCTGAGGGTTTTCCAGTGTGGCCTTTACCATGTTGAGCTGTGTTCCCTCTAACCCCACTTTGTTGAGACTTTTATCTGAATTGATGTTGAATCTTGTAATATGCTTTTCCTGCATCTTTTGAGAAAACCATATGATTTTTATCCTTCATTTTGTTGATGTGGTGTACTACACTGATTGCTTCTGTTTAGCTTTCATTTGAGGAAAAGCTATCCCAGCAAAAGAAACCATGTAACAGAATACATGTTTCTGTCCACCCTTCTCCTCCTTGGCCTGGTTCTCTGTCTAAAAAGACACACTGAGGCTCTTGGGCATTGACGATGCTGAGGTAGACAAAGTGGAGGGGCTTACTAAGGGCAATTGGCTTGTGATTTTTCTGTGTCCTGTGCCAGGACCATATATGGACATAAGGCAGAGCCTTTTGAGATCTTCTTTATAGCCATTTTTAATAGTATTGTTCTGAAAGTAGAAGTTACAAATACCTGGATGCTCTTTCTCATTCCAACCCACAGTTAGTGGACATTTCTTACAGCTTTAGATTGTGTTTTTCTCATCCTTAATTTCCATTGCTGCTTTTAAAGTCAGTCTTTCATATTGCTTTACTTTAATGATATTTCTATATGTTTTGTTGCAAAAACGTGTTTATTGAAAAAAAAATGGAAATCACATATCATTCTACCACTGAGAGGAATATTTGGGGCTGTCTCCCAGTAATTTTTAAAGTTTTTGTATACACATTAATCAGTTACATATGAATATTCAATAGCTTTTGATGTATAACAAACTATCCCAAATGTTGTGACTTAAAACAACAACCATGCATTTAGATTATGTATTAGTCAGCTCTGGCTGCTATAATAAAATACTACAGACTCAGTGGCTTTATTTAATAACAGATATTTATTTTCTCACAGTTCTGGAGGCTCTAAGTCTGAGATCAAGGTACCAGCATGGGTGGTTGCTGGTGAGAGCTCTCTTCTTGGCGTATAGATGGCTACCTTCTTTTTCTTTACTCGCAGCCTTTTCTTGATGTATGTGCATGTGTGTGCACACATGCACATACATACATACACGCGTACACACAGAGGGGAGAGTACAGGAGTGATCTGTTTGGTTACTCTTTTTATAAGCTCTCTGATTCCTTTGTATTGAATTAGAACCACACCCTTAGGACCTCATTTGACTTTAATTACTTTGGTAAAGGCCCTATCTCCAGGTTGAGTCATATTGGGTCATAGAATGTCAACATAGGAATGAGGGGGGGGGTCACAAACATTTGGTCCATAACAACAGATCATGATTTTGCAGGTTGGATATTTGATTTGAGTTCAGCTGTGCAGTTCTTCTGGCCTGAGCCAGGCCTGGCTGATTTCATGTGTCTTTGGTCAGCTGGTGGTGACTGGGGCTGGTTTGTGTATGATGGCCTCATATGGGAAGGCTCAGATGACATTAGTCTGCTCCTATGTTGTCTGTCATCATTTAGCGTTCTAGCTTAGGCTTACTCACATGATTTTTGGAGTGCCCTAGGAGCAGCAAGTTCCAGTACACCAGAACTTTTCAAAGTCCTTGCTTGAATCATATTTGCTTCTGTTCTGTTGGCCAAAGCAAGGCCACAGTCAGTGTAGGAGGGCACTATCAGTGAACTAGGATAGAGGAAGGTATGAACTGCAGTCAGTTTACCACATATATGCAACACGCATGTATCGTTTTTCCAAAAACCAGGACAAACTTTGCATACTGTTTTGTAACATATTTTACTTAATAAAATAACATCTCTTTCTATGTCTTTAATATTCTTCTGTAACCACATATTATTGCTTTGATGTACAAGAACATGGTCTTAACGACCATTATTAAAACAAAAGTTCAAAAAATGTTTTTCCTTCATTAGATGCACTGACTTCAAAAATGAGTATTTGGAAGGAAACGAAAGTCCAGATGTTCTGTAATATTTCTTAAGAACAAATCTCAATCAAATCCTGTAATCACAGCTAGCACTAAAGGAATGCTTGTGATTGAGTAAGGTACAGGGTCCACGGAGACTCTTTTTACTTTAAGTGGCCTTTTTTTTTCTAGTAAAGAGAATAGCAAACATATTGATGCATTGCAGACCATAATATGAAGTGACTGTGTTCATCAGCACCAAGAAGAAGGGAATGTGAGATGAAACACAAGCTATAGAAGTCATTCTTGACTCTTCTGCATTTCTCACACCTACATTTGATCTGTCAGCAAATTCTATTGGATATACCTTCAAAATACATCCTGAATCTGAACACTTCTTCCACCTCTATTGCTACTGTCCTGGTCCAAGCCTTCATCCTCTCTTGCCTGGACTGTTAGTCTATTAAATGGTCTGATCTCCCTGCTTATATGTTTGTCTCCTTAGAGTCAGTTTTCAAAACAGCAGCCAACATTAGTCTTTTAAAACATAAGTAGGTCATGTTACTGCTCTGCTCAAGATCCTTCAATGGCTTTCTGTTTGATTCTGTACAGATTTTGGCAGAGTAGAAGAGATTGTACAGGGGCGCCGGGGTGGCTCAGTTAAGCGTTGTTTGACTCTTGATCTTAGCTCATGATCTCAGGGTTGTGAGATCAAATCCCATGTCTGGCTCTGTGCTGAATGTGGAGCCTGCTTGAGATTTTCTCTCCCCCTCTATTCCTCTGCTGCCACTCAAGCGCGCGCTCTCTCTCTCTCTCTCTCTCTCTCTCTCTCTCTCTCTCTCTCTCAGTATGAATAAGTAAATAAGCAAATAATAAAATTTTAGATGAGGTTGCACAAAGTACTTAACTGAGTAGAATTTAATGAAGAGACTATAAGAATTTATGAAATTAAGGAAAACAAAGAGCACTGAAAGAAGCAGGGGCCAGCAACAGCAGGAAATCTTTCATTGCCCACGTCTGAACAAGTTAATGGGAAGTAACATTTTCACCAGGACACCCTGAAAGCTATAGCCATGGAACAAGGATGCCCAAAGGGAGCTGCAGCCACATGTGACCACAACAGAGGGTCTTATTTCTCTACTCCTGCCAGTGTGTCCTTCCAACTGGCCAAATCAAAATGAAGGCCACGGGGCAAAGGAACCAGGGTGGTGCATTCTATAGATGCCACCTCCCAAGGCAGAAAGGAGAAGGGTGGTAAGGAGATCTGCAGGGGCAAATAGGGCAGGCCCTCTCCATAAAGGTAAAGGCCACAGCTCTTTTTTCACCTGCAAAGCCTTATACACACATCTTTAACTGTCCACTCTCCTTTCAATCTGTGCCTTATATTTCTGTTAGCTGCCCCTCCCCACCAAACCATTCTGCTTATACTTCCCATAGCACACACCAGGCACATTCCTTCTTCATATCCTTCACATAGACTTTCCTCTACATTCAGTGCTTTTGCCTCAAGTATATCCCTGGGGCTTATGCACATACCTACTTGAGGGCTCTGTTTAAATGTAGCCTTTTCCCTCTGACTACCTTCTCTTTAAAAAAAAAAAAAAGGTTTATTTTTAGAGAGAGTGTGTGTGCATGTGAGTGTGTGCTTGAGCACAAGCAGGGGGAGGAACAGAGGGAGATGGAGAGAAACTCAAGCATACTGCCTCCTGAGCCTGGAGCCTGATGCAGGGGTCAATCCCATGATTCCAAGATCATGACCTGAGCTGAAATCAAGAGTCAGGTGCCCAACCAACTGAGCCACCCAGATGCACCCCCCCCAACTCCCTTCTTTAAAATTGAATCACACCTCTTCCTGTACTCTTTATTCCCCTTTCTTGCATAATTGTTCTCTAGGCACTTATCTCCATCTAGTATAACAAAGATAGGTTTTTTCTTTGATTTTTGTTTTCTACCATAAACACGTAAGGTCCAGGAAGTATGTCTGTTTTGTTCACAGCTCTGCCCAGCACCTGGAATAATGAATGGCTCATGGCTCACAGTAAGTGCTTTCTAAATATCTGCTGATTGAATGAATGCATGAGTTGAATCCAAACTCACTTTATAGTCAAGTAAATGGAGTTCTCAAGAGACAATCAAGATAAACCAGAGTATCGTCTTGTACATGTGAAGCAGAATCTCTAACAAATAGCTCACCTTAGGTGCATTGGTATTTCCTTGTCAACCTTACAATTCTGCCTAATTCCACTGTTTCTGTAATGCAACTGGTCTTCTATTAGTATCTCACTGCCTGCCTATCATCAAGCCATACCTACTGGTTCCAAGAGCAATATTACCAAATTGTACCCATTCTGCCTGTGGCCCTTTAAGACAGATTCTTGTGCCCAGCCTCTACACCATTAGGAATACAGGAAAGCTCTCCTCAGGGACCCCCATATTGACAATGATCTCCATGAAAAAAAAAAAGCCATATTTCAGTTCTCACCTTATTTAATAGTAAAATTTGCCACTCTTGGTCATGATCTCCTTCTTGCCACACTTTATTCTCTTGGGTTATAGGACAATGCACTTTAATGAATTCCTTCTTACTTCTCTAACTACTGCTTTTGGTTTCTTTCATTGGTTCTTCCCTTGCTCCCAGGACATCTAAATGTTAGAATGTCCCAAAACCTTGTCCTTGGATCTCTTTTCTATGTTTAATTTTTAGGTGATTGCATGAAATTTCATGACTGATGACTACAGTGTTTTTTATCTCTAGTTTGTATTTCTCCCTTGAACTCCAAACTGGTATCCACATTGCTTATGTGTCTAAACTTAGTATGCCCTGAACTGAGCTCCTGATATTTGTCCTAGTAAATAACAACTGCTGTAGTTTCCTCATCATGGTTAATGGCAATGCCTTTTTTCTAACTGCTCAGGCCAAAACCTTTTTGACTCCTCTCTTTTGTTCATATTCCTATCTAATGGGCCAAGAAATTTTGTCAGTTCTTCTGGTTTTAGAATATTAAAAGTGGTATACTGAAAGACCCTGTTCACATGTAGTACATTTCTTATAATAAATTCCTATAAATAATAACATGAACAGAGGTTCTAAGTTTATTTCATTGCTTTTGACAGTTGCCTAATTGCATTTCATACATTTATTCATTCATTTATTCACTCAACAAATATTTGTTGAAGAAACTTTTAATTGCCAGAAATAGATTTGAGGCCTGAGCCCTCATGATACTTACATGCTTGAGTGGAGGACAGAAAGCCAAATAACCAAGGACAAACTCTGGTGAAGAGTAGAAAATAAACTAACAGAGACTGGTATAAAGTATAACCAAAGGAACATTCATATTATAAAGTAGTATTAAAGATCTCAGTATCCTGAAACTTGTCCACCCTGAGTATCATAACTGATTGAGTCTTTTGTTTATTCCTTGTTATATTTAATTGCTTTGTTATTTTTAATTTCAGTCTAGAGGATCAGTTTGAGAGATGAAAATTGAAAAAAAAATCCCCTCAACTATGGATAGTTTGGCGTTCTTTACCCTCAGTCTTGGTAATCTAAGATTTAGCCCTGAGCTCTAAAGTTTTAAACTGATTAGATACAAAACAGTGCATGTAGTCTTATAAATATTGAGGCAACTATGAATGATCAAAGAATAAACAGTGCTGCTATTCTTGGGACCATAAAATAAACATTTTCAAGAGATATGAATAAACATGAGATGGAGACAGTGAAGCTATGGTGACATGTAAAAGTAAGTACTGAAATTGCTCATGTTGTAGTGAAAAGGCAAGATCCTCCAGCCACCAGTAGCCCTGTCTCAGTAACAGCCTCAAATCTTCATAATCTACCATTTCTGAGCCTGTTTTTAGCCTGCGGAAGGAATTTATTACAGTATAGATAGGAAATGAAAGTTTCCAAAGAGAATACAGATCTAATTGTGTCTTCTCATGGGGCGTATGATTTCACTGAGATGACCATTACATCCCAAAGAATGAAAGCTAGTTGTGTTTTCTGTTTCTTCTAATAGTGCAGGACTGCACTAGACTGTCAACCCCAGAATTGTCCTGGGTAAATATATTAGGTTTTCAACAAAGTCATTTCTTAAAATCACTTAAATAACTTTGCATTTGCTATGAGAGGGATGTCAGTTGGCTGAAAATATCCTTCTTGTCAGATGTGAAACCTAAACTTGGCAGTGACTCAGGGAAGGCCTGGCTGCCCTTGTGACTCTTACTGCCTTAGCTCAGTTTCAAGGGTGAATTCACAGGTGGGGACAGATTTGGTGTAGTCGAAAGTCACTTGAACCAGATGGTTACAAACAGGCCAAGTGTCCTGTGCCTATTCAGCTCTTCATTTGGGTCTGGAATAGAAAGCTTGCTGGCTCAGTGCTAATAAAACTTTTTTTAATGAAAGGGAGGTCAAACACTCAGCCATGCCACCTGGCACCATTAAAAGAATCAGCTTGAGGTGACCATGTTCAAATAAATACTTTGAGTGTAAAATGAACAGAACTAAAGGAGAAAGAGAAAATATCCATGTCATCAAAGAGATAGTTAAAATAACCTCAGTAGAGGTTGAAAATGTTTTCCATTTGGGATTATAAATGCCAAAAGGGTGACTTCTCTTTACATTTCTTTGTAGCACGCCAGATAGGACAGAGGTAGATAAGCCCTTAGTAAATGAATGAAAAAACCCAAGGGTGAATGGGGAAAACCAGTGTCTTGGGGATGTGCAAATCCTTCAAGACCTGGTGGCAGTCACTGTTCTGGATCAAGCTGGAGTTTTAAATGGTAGGGAAAATGCACCACCAAATGATGACTGAGATTTTCTTTCGATAACTTTCAAGATATTAATAGATCGCCATTCTTTCCCAAAGGCTATGTTAAAAAAAAAAAAAAGGTAAACAGATAAAAAAAAAAACAAAGGCTATGTATATAGTTGCCCATATATCAAGTTGAAATAACCTGCGACTCCCCGCTTGTCTTCTTAAGTAAGTTCATAAAACATCAACTGGAATGCTTCCTTCTAGAGCAGAAGGAAGTATGTATTGTGTCTAATTATGGGTAAGCAGAACTAGTATTTATATTATTTTAGATGTTTTTTTGTGATTCAAGTTTGAGAGTAGGGGAGGAATCCAGGAAGCTAGATTCACTAGGATGTTTGGGGGCCAAATAAATGGGGTCAACTCAGGGAATATGAATTAATACAAAAGAATGCCCTCATTGATAACCTGAAGCCCAGACTGGAGCTGGAGTTCGTATTAAGGTCAGGACAATTTCTAGTAAAATTTGGGAGAAACTTTGTCTTTGGTTTGTCTGCAGAAGTGTCCTCTTTATTTTCAGACTCTCTTCAGTAACTCAGTACATAATCTTCTCCCCCACAGTGACGGATATTTCAGGTAGAACTATTTTCTGTATAATTTTAATTCCATGTGTTACATTTTACATAGGCCATTTCTATTTAGGGCTTTGGTTCATCCCTAGACAATGAAAGGCTTTATTTTTGGTTTACAAAAAAAAAAAAAAGATAGCAAGATTTCTAGGGTCCATTAAAGAAAGCTCACTTTGAAGCTCAGAGCAACTTTGCTGAATTGGTAGGGACTGGAAGGAGAGTAAATGTCTTGGCTGACTTGGAGTTGCTGAGAGGACAGTACGTAGAATCATTGGGAACCTACTATATAGCTCAAATTCTACAACCTTGTTTCTCTAGTCGCCATTTTCTCATTCTCTTTTCCCTTGCAGTAGACCATATTTAGCACAGAAAGTTGGTGTCACATGCATCTAATCTTTTTTACTGTGTGAAATTGAGGAGGTGATGGGTTATTTTCATACAGATAAATAGTGTGTAGAGAAAGGAAAATTAAAGAAAAAGAACAATTATAATTTAAGCAGGGAGGGATTAAAGAAGGAAGATTTCCGGAACCGTTCCAAATACTTTATTGCAAATTTGGAATCATAGTTATGCAGTAGTTGGCTTTACCTGTTAGAGTAGGGGATAAAATGCATGGAAGAAAGTTTGTGTCTCTTATTCTCAAGAAGAAGAATGAGTGCTTGCTATCATTTTCACATTTATTACGATAGCTATTTCTGGTCATTCCAAAGCTATTAAATGCTATGAAACATAAACTAGTTCTAATACACTCAAGGAGCAGCCAATTTACACAACAGCTGGGAAAGAAAAAGCCATTCCATTGGACCAGCTGAATCTGTGAGAGGCATTTCATACTCTTCCAGCTGACACAGCGTGTAGATCAAACTGGCAGCTGTATTTTAGGGAAAATATGTCACAACAGACAAATATAAGAAAAGGACAGATCCACAAAAAGGATCTTCTGCATATGAATCATACTAGTAGGAAAACTACAGAATGAGTAAGTAAAAAGTTAGGCATCATCCCCTCAATATTTAGAAAGCCCCTCGTACCCACTTCAACCCGCTGCAAAAGATAAAGTAAATTTTTAGAATTCTTTCTCAGGGAAACAGGTATCAGAAGCCAGAATCTCCTAAACATATTTACCATTGGTCTCTTTGTGCTACCCTTAGATACAAAATTCTCATAGAACTCTCAATAATGAAATCTACATAAAAGCCCAAAAGATGAAAGACAAGGGGAAAAAATCCTCAGGTATATATTTTTTGAATTTAGCCACAATTTCACACCTAGAAATGTGCTAAATATAAATTGTTATCAGAATGATCCTCTTGTGTTTGCCAAGTGATGCACTGGATTGAGCTTATCATGTGGCAAACCTTATTATCTGTGAACCAGGTACCTTTATTTGTTCCATTTGAATTGATGAGGAATGGTCACAGAGTACTTAAGTAGCTTTCCCAAGGTCACACAGAAAGTGGCAAATATTCGAATCCAGATCATTGGGATTTGAAAGGTTAGAGTTGGCCTCATTTTACTCTGCCTGGTGGTTGCCTAGTTTTACTCGAACCCTTTTGTAATGGAGGTTGCTGGAGAATTCCCAGTTCCCTAAGGCACTGTTCATTCTTAAACAATTCAGAATGTCATCCTATGTACTCCACTCATTGTTCATGGCAAGATGTTTTAGAGTCACGGTGATCCAATGTACTCTGTCCTTTGGATGTCAGGCATCTGTATATTTGAAGTTGGCCACCATTCTGATTCCATTTTGAATCTTCCCTTTTCCTTACTAAATTCTCCAACTGTTTCTTGCATGATGTGTATTGGGGGATCCCTTGACTTTCTGGCTATTGGGAATGTTACATGTATCTTTGTGACTCAGTTTCTTTGACTCTAAAATTGTTATTGTAATATGTACTACCACTCAGTTTTGTTGAGAAAATGTAATAGCAAGGTAATATGTGCAAAACTCTTAGAATCTGGCATACAGCAAGTGTTCGATAATGTCTGTTATTAGTATTATTATTTTTGGTATCATGATTACCCTCAGGGCTATTGTGATTAGAATGTGATCACATAGGTAAAGCCATTAGCACAGAGCATGGGGCAATTTAATCACTCAGTGAATGTAAAAGTTCCTCACTTTTCCTTCTGTATTTAATGTATGGGTAAGCTATCAGACTCCTTTTAATCCCTGTGAGAGTTTATTTTCTAATTTCTCACATTTGGTTGTTTGCTGCCACAACAGACCAGTGAGAATTCCATCTCTGTATTGGCAGTAGATTTTGTTATGTATATTCCTTTCTTAGATACCTATGACCTCTGACTTCAGAATGAATGTCATCCCATTCTATTGTATATCAACCATAGGAAAAAAAAATCAACAGTCTGCTGCAATGCTTTGATAAATGTGTCTTTCCATGGGGCCAGTGATAATGATTCTGGAATATCTGAAGAATGTTCTTGAAGCCAGTGGTAGACATTCTCCATGCCCACCAGTAGGCCAGCCCCAGGGCCTTGGCAATGAATTTCTGTCATGGTACAGATGCCCTGGATTTTCATTAGGATCCACAGCTGCAGAATTTTAAGGGATGCTTTCTCAGGATAAACATAATGGTGTGAACCTCCATGCGGAATAGTAACATATTTCAGTGAGAATTTTCCTAATACAATTTTCCAGGCTACTTTTTCTTTGGCTTTCTTTTTTGGTTTGATTAACTGAATGATGCCTGAAACTATGTCATTCTCTCTCACTCTCTCACTCACTCACACATACACATACCTAAATGGTGTGAGAAAAAGAACAAAAAGCACCAGGTGTTTGCCTTGTCTACTCAATAACTTCCATGAAGCATGTGCATCGTAGGAAGATAGGTAAAGCCAAGCACCAACAAGTGATCTGGTAGTTCCGGGTGTAAGAAGGCCTACATCATGGCTATTGTTAAGCGTATAATTAGGTTATAAATGGTCTTCATACAAAGGAGTCATAGAAACAATGGGCACTCTTCTATGTTGGGAGAAGGGAGAGTTCTATCATTCATTCCGAAAATAAAAATTATCATCTTTCTTTTACTACTGCTCTTTCTGTACAGAAAAAAAAGATCATTTAATTCAGTCACCATTTCATAATCATATTTTTCTAAAGAGTAGGAAAAATATATTTTAAAATATCGAGCACACTGAGACATTTAACAGTTAACATAGTTAACATTTAACAATGTTAATTAATATTGATTTTTGGCTCCCAGAGTATATATAACTGCAAACCTTTAATTCCTTAACATGGTCCATTATTTTCATAACTCTATAACAATTATTCAGTCCTCAGGCTCAATCTTATCTTTCAAAGTACAAGTATTTTCAACTACCACCATCGGTATTTTATGACTACAGATATTTTCACCTATGCTCTCCAAAGAATGATTTCCAAAGAATGATTAAATAAAAATGATAAACACAGTCTTACCCATGTGGGGAAACTATCTCATTCCTTGAAATTTACTTGGAGGTTGGCACTCAGTTTTATTTTTAATAAGTGTTTTAAAGTTATTGCCTTTCATGCACTGGACATATATAAAATCTAGTTCTTTGAATTTATTTCATGGCCTTTTCCCTCCTTTACCTGTAGAGAATTCATAATTTATTTACTTGTGCATTGTAGATGCTTGCTGCCTTGGCCCATCTACACTCATGTCTCCTACCAACCCTAAATTATCTCCGAGACCTTAGTTGAAAGCAAAGAATGATTTGGTGGAGTTGTGTTCCAAGGGTAGCCAGGGAATGGTAAGACACACAGACATAGTTGTGGGGACCGTGCCTGGTTGGGGCAGGGGGATAGTGGCTTAGAGGTAAGAGCCTGATAAAAGGGGTGCTTGGGGGTATGGGCTCTGGATTGATTGGTGTGGATATGAAAGGCATGTTTCCCAGGTAAACTGCTTGCTATCTCTAGGAATTAGCCAACTGTGGGAGGGTCAGCTAGGCCCCAAGCTGTCAAAGTGTGAGAATTAAAAAAATCATGGTCAATAGAGGCGGGTGCCCTTGGTGAGAGAGACACCTCACCCGTATGACTTACCTGTGAGCTTTTTGGAAGAAACAGTCTTATTTGTCATGACATGCACAGCCAGAGCACAGAGCCTGGCCTGTGGGAAGTGATTATTGATAATCTGGTGTATTCTAGGGCCTAGGCTGCATTATTAGGAAATTGTGCTTGCCTCTCGAAGTTTTATCCCAAAATATTTTGGGATGAAAACAAAAGGCTAAGATAGAACTCTATTTTGTTTATCTAACAATAACAATAATCCATAACACTAAGATTCACTAATTCCCTACATATGCTTCCAAATAATTGACAGATATTAATTGCAAATGGCATATAAGGCTCAGCTCTTTGATGAGCCCTAACCTCCTTCCCTTCCGTGCCTCACTTCCTAAATCTGTAAGCGTCTCCCTTTCAGCATCTGTGTATCTGCACTCCCCACAGTAGTGCTTAGGAGATCAAACACATCTGTCAGTCAGTCTGACAGCAGTCATTTATTGAGCACCCAGGGAGTACATAACCCACAGAGTGTATCAGAGTAAATAACAAAAACCAAGCTAAATGACTATTATCGAAATGAATAAAAGCAACAGGCTCCTCTTTAAGGATGAGCAAATTCAAGTTGTCCTCATTTTTTAAAAGCGTGTTTTAGGAGTAATAAAATCAAAAGATTTTGTCAAGCACTGTTCCTTTTTTTTTTTTTTTTTTTTTTTTTTTTTTTTTAAAGATTTTATTTATTTATTTGACACAGAGAGAGAGATTACAAGTAGGCAGAGAGGCAGGCAGAGAGACAGGGAGAGGAGGAAGCAGGCTCCCTGCCGAGCAGAGAGCCCGACGCGGGCCTCGATCCCAGGACCCTGAGATCATGACCTGAGCCGAAAGCAGAGGCTTTAACCCACTGAGCCACCCAGGCGCCCTGTTCCTTAACTTCTTAGAAATTAGATTATCTTTAAAGGAAACTGCATTCAACCTAAGTTTATTTCATATTATATGATCAAGTTATAGGTTTATAAAAGTTGGTTCATGTTCTGTAAAACCCTTTGAAATGTTTCAGTAAAAGTTTTTCATAAAAACACACAAAAAAATAGAAATTAATGCCACCATTTGAACCTTGATAATTATTGAATATGGCCCTTAGGAGTTAAGGTCCAAAAACTTCATATCTTTTCCAAGAAGGGGACTAAAGTTTGGGGTTTGCTTTGGAAATGGGTTTTTTTAGTTTTGGTTTCTAATTATAGTCCTTAAACACAGCTAGCTGGAATAAAAGTATATATTGTATATCAAATTTACTGACACAGTAATTATTTTAAGGAGTCCTGGGTCTCACATTTTTAATCTCCATTGTTTGAAATTGGTCTGTAAACCTTGAAACTAAATCAGGAGATCAGCATGTACAGCCCTGCTCTGTCCTAACTCACAGTGTGGTCTGGGGCTGATGGTTGAACCTCTTGATATCTCAGAATGGAAGTGATCTGGACTCAATTATCTCTAAATCTCTTTCCTGTTTTAAAACAGTGGTTATAAGTAGAAACATTAACATAGGTAGAAGATAAGATATTGAGGGTATAAATGGACTGAAGGATTCTCCTGAGGTTAAATGTATCATGATTTAGGTAAGACTGGTTTCTGAACTACATGAAATTATCAATAAACTACAAAAAAAATGCTTCTTACATGTAATGTATTGATCTCCTGGAATCAATGGATTCCAGGAATTCTCACCCATGAGTCAATATCAACTTGAAGTGAAATGATCCATCAGCATATTCTTTAACTCACTGCATTATTATTAATTGTTACACAAATGCCCGGGAAACATGGTTATTGTGTAAACATATGCTAAGGACAGAAGGAAGTTGGTTTGCAGAGTACATTTAAACACTTAAGCAACTGTAGCCAGTTGTAAAAATGGGTTTGAAAATAGAACCTTCATACATGTTAGTGCATTGGAAAGAGAATATTCCACTCATCTGAAAATGGTGAACTAACAGTGGAATGAAAGCAGTTAATGATGCTCTTCTATATTAAACCTTTGAGTGAGTCATCAAAGGCTTCAAATGCTGCTTAGCCTTCCAACATCTGGCCCCCACTCCTCACCTAATTTCTTGCTCCTCTCTCCCTTTACCTCTTCTGCCCCAGTCAGTATGCTGAGCATGTGATCATGGGGGCCTTCTTTGAATCCCGGATTAGGTTACATCTCCCCATTATATTCTCCCTTGGTGGTATTCTGTATTTCATAACAGTCATCCTGGTTTCAATGAAATGTTTAATGTCTATCTTCCCTCCTGGAATATAAGCTCGAGAAGTCATGATTAATGCCTGACTTTCTGAGGGGATATATCCCAGTGGCTTAGCATAGCATCTGCTCTGTGATATGCCCTCAGTAAATGTACGGAAATAAATTAGTGCCTGTTTTAAAATCTCATCTAGGTATGTAGAACATGCAAATAGTAGTACCTAATGATTTGTTACAGCTACAGAAGGGAAAATTTTGAGTCCTTACTCCAATTACCCCCCAGTTCCCTGAAGTTGAGGGGTATAAACACAGAAAAACAGGATGGGGATGCGTGCGTGCGGGCGTGCGTGCATCCGTGTGTGTGTGGTGTGTGTTGGAGGATGGGGAGGGAGGAAGTTTAGTTATAAAACCCTCTAGGTCCCTGCGATGTTGACAAATGGCTAACACAGAGAAAATATAATCATAGGTTATTTTTAAAAGCATATAGGCCAAACTTGGTGAGTTATACAAACAAATAAATAAAAGGCCAATTTACTAATGGCTGAAGAAAATAGAATATAAATCTGAAGGAAGGAAATATAATTACCTTGTTTTTATTTATGTTTTCTTTGCTGTTTGTATGTTGTCTCTTGAGTTACTGATTTTCTTTAGTTAGCAAGCAAGGTTTCTGCTGTGGTATCTCATAATAGGTTGTTTTCTTCTTTAAATTTTGTGTGCAAAACAGTTTATCTCTGGGGTGTTTCTCCCTCCAGAAGCCTGAATGGTCACACATACTTAATAGCAGCTGTTGGCTTCAGGAAGTGGCAAGGAGAATAGAAAATGAGGGACGTTGATGTTGGATGGGAGGGAGCCGGAGAGTTTGAGGAGAAAGGAAGGGAGGCCTTCAGAGTAGAGACTGACCTAAAGATGTAGCTGTAGCAAGTGGTATATGAATGCACACGGCACGTCAGCCCATCCCTGTTTCATCGCTACAAATTGCCTACTGGTACCATTCACACCCCGTGTGTCTGCACAGTGCCAAAACACTCCCTACAAAGAGGCAAATACATTTCATCATAATGTTCTTTTCATTGATGCCCCAACACCTCTCCAGAACTAGGCACATCAGGACCGTGTTAGATGGTTATTTAAAATACAGAGCTTGAGCCTTGTCAGAAACCTCCTGAGGCAGAGTCACCAGGTCTGTGGCCTAGGAATATGCACTTTATTAATCTCCCCCAGACAATGCTTATAAGCAGTACGGCTAACAACTCTTGTGAAATGAGCAATATAAACGATGTTCTACTAGTGTTTGGACCATTTATTGTTTCTAAGCCACATGTATAAAGTCAGAAGCCCCACTTTCCAGAAGTTTATCATCTAAAAGGTTGCCAGCCAAAAAAATGTAGTGTAGTGAAATGGAAAGAGTACAGGATCTGGTTTTGGAAGACTTCAGTTTAAGTGGGGTCTTTGCTTTGTTACCACCATTGTGACTTTTGGCCAGAAAATACTGAATAGGAAACTTCAGGTATTTGCATTTCTGAGCCACAAAAGTGGTGATTTTATATGGTTGAGCCTAATGGTTTAATTCTCTGGGCATTGTCTCCTGTGTTTTAAAAGGAATCACATTATTATCAGAAGGCTATTTTTAGAAAAGCAGTCCTGCTTCAGAACTATAATGTGAGCTATTCTTCCATCTACTTTGGAAACTACGCTACTAATAAATGCTAGTCTTTATGTTTGGGCATTTTACATCATTGAGATATGGTCTGTGGTATTTTTTGTCACATATACACATAAAGCCTCCACATTCTGGAAAATTTAGAGAGTTGGCACAGAGAGCTATAGCTTCTTATATGCCTTAGCTAGAATGTCTCCTTGGAGTTGCTGCATTTCTGTATGTCCTTCTGCCATTCCTTCAGCCCGGGCTCCCTTCATTTTCTTAACTCATCAGGACCGCAGAGCAGCTGCTTCATTGTGCTGCTGTCTCTCACTGCCAGCTGCATCCAAGGAAGAGATAGTCAGTTCCAGCAAGAGCTCCAGTATTAGCATGCTGGCCTCAGGATGGTGATTCCAACCAGCTACTTAAACTAAAAGGGGATTCACTGCCATAGGTTCCCAAATTACTGCCGTAATCACTGAGCAGTCACGGATACAAAAGTGGTGGTGTTGAAGGAAGTAGATGTTCTGCTCTTCAAAAATGTGAAGATTATAATGTGTCCAAGAAAAGATCAGTGGATGAGTTCTGAAGACCCAGAGAACATTAGAAAATGATTCAGGCCTAGATGAATTATGGGTACTCTTACGGGGAATTAGGGATTTTGAGGGAGGCAAAATTAGTTTACTAAGAACAAGTTAAAGGAATTACCAGCTGAACTTTCTGTTTCTGAGCAACTTTATAATTTAATAATGTCTCTCATAATAAAAATGTCTCCTAAAAAAGCTGGGAAAAAATATTTGTTTGTGACCAAACAAGTGGGATCATTGCCAACTGAGAATCACACTAAATGAGTATTGTTCAAAGAGATCCTAAGTGGTCTCTGTGCAGTGATGTGCTAGAGCCATGCTCGCTCTTGAGAGGTTATTGTACCCATCTCTTCCTGATGCCTCCATCAGTGATATTACATCAGTAGGTTGAAATTGGCCATGGTGAGACTATTCATACCAAGGAATTTGGTCAACAGTACAAATCTGGGCTTTATTTTCCTCTAGAGAATCAGTTGTTACGCATTTACCATCACACCATGGGACCTATTCCCCCCTGCCCCTTGGCGTTGAAGTAAGTCGCTCAAAAAAAAACAACTGTATTTGTGAGTCAGTGTACTGCACTTAGGGGATAAAAGAATGTCATATGCCCTACACTTAGGTAGCTCCTTGTCTAGTATGAGAGAGACATGGCCTGCAAAGCCCTACATAGTCTACTCCATTGATTTCTTCTTTGTTCTCATCTTATACCAGTTTCTCTATTGATGTGCTATATATTTTTTTAAGATTTTTTTTTTAATTTAGAGAGAGAGTATGTGAGCAGGGGGAGGGGCACAAGGAGAGGGAGAGAGAGAATCCCAAGGAGACTCGACACTGAGCACAAAGCATGGTTCGTTCCCACAGCCCTGAGATCATGACCAGAGACAAAATGAAGAGTTGGACGCTTAACTGACTGAGCCACCCAGGTGCCCACATGTGCTATTATCTTAACCACATGAGTCATTTTGCTATTCCTTAAACACCCAAAGCTCATCCTTGCATCAAGCTTTTGCATCTGCTATTCCCTCTACCAGAAATACCCTTCCTCCAGAACTCTGCATTCCTGGCCTTATCTAGATTGAAATATCACTTCTTCAGAAAAGCTTTCCCCAGCTACCTTCAGTCTAAAGTAACCAACTCGCTCTGCCTCTCAGTCACTGTACTTTCACAAAACCCAGTTTTTAAATTTAAATAGACTGTTAATTTTAGAATTGTTTCAGATGTACAGAAAAATTGCAAAGATAGTTCAGAGTCTCTCTTATATCCCATATCCAGTTTTCCCTATTGTTATCATACATTACTGTGATGTATTTCTTACAGCAGGAAAACCAACATTAGTTCATTACTATTGACTAAATTTCACATTTTATTTGGATTTCACTAACTTTTATCTACTGTTCTTTCCTGTTCTGTGATCACAACCAGGATGCCACATTATGCTCAATTATCATGTTTCCTTAGCCTCCTCTCATTTTGGATAGTTTGTCAGATTTTCCTTATTTTCAGTGACCTTCAGTTTTGAGAGGTACTGATGAGGAATTTGGTAGAATGTCCCACAACTGAGGTTTCTTTGAAGGTTTTCTTACGGTTAGACTGAAGGTACAGGTTTTTGAGAGGAAGACCACATGAGTGAAGTGCCATTCTCACTAGATTATATCAAGGGTACATGCCACCAACGTAAGTTATCACTGAAGATGATAACCTTGAACAGTGGGCTAAGACAGTGTTTTTCAGTTTCTCCATAGTGAAGCTACTCTTCCCCCTGTCCCCGTACCTTTCCATCACTGGTCTCTTTGGAAGAGAGTCATTAACTACAGTCTACACTGGGGGTGGGGGGTTAAGCTCCATTTCCATGAGGGGGCATATCTACATAAATTATTCTTCTGTATCAGAGATTTGTTCCCTCTCCCCCATTTACTTATTTATTCATTTATTTGTATAAAGCACATACCAGGACACCATTGGGTCTTCGTTTCTGTATAGATTCATGGATGTTTATGTTTCTGGTTATAACCTATTACTCTCTTATTATTTGTTGTTGTTCAGATTGTCCCAGTCGGGTTCAGTGCAAACTCTTTCAGACTGACTTCTATGTTCCTTTGATATACTTTCATCTTTTTGTTTTGTTTTTTGAGTACTTCCTTACTTTCTGGTACCATAAGACTCTAGGCTCCTTTCATATATTCCCTGATTCAAAATTTCTCCAAGAAGCCCCAGTTCATTTCATTAGAGAATGGTATTAGAGATCATGATCTGGGCACTGAATGTGCTTGTTGCTATAGAGGTATACTTGCTTAGAAACTCTTAGTGAACATAGCTAGAAAGTGTAGGTATACATATTAAAGCACATCAACACACTTCCCTAAATTTTTTCTGTATCTGTCCATCTGTGTTAAGCAAAAGATGAGTTTATATGGACATCTACAACTCTCATCCAGTATCAAAAGGTTTATTCTACTTGCTTGCTTATCTGTAACCTTCTACTCCAACAGTGAGAAACTTGACCCCCACCACTTGTTTGTTCAATCCCAGGATACATATGTAGAAACTTCAGATTGTTAATTTATACTCCCAAGAGGAACTGCTTTAGTAAAAGTAGCATACAGTGTTTATATTCAGTTCCTCTTGGCTTTAGTCTTACATTTTCTAGTCAAAAGGCTATTTTCCAAGTTCAAAACCCAGTTTTAAAGCATGGCAGTGCTCATCATATCTGGAATTATCATATTTAATTATATATTGTTTGTCTTCCCAAATAGAATACAAGCTACAGAAGAGCAAAAGAACTTGGTCTGTCCATCTCACAAAACATTCTAACCTCAGTCAGCACATCAAGAATAATGCCAAGCATAGTTAATATTTATGACATGCAGGGATGAACTCATTCACAATACACGTTTTTATCATTTGATTCCGTTCACTTGACCAAGTGTAATGAGGTACTAGGTGAACAAAACATTCCTTGAAATCATGGAAGAATGTTTGATAAATAAAATGTCAATGAATTAATTTGTACTGAGAAATAAGACTGCCAAAAGATATGAAAACCCATACCAAAGGATATGTTTCTTCTTCTCTGTAGGGAAGTAGTCTCTGAACCATAATTATTGAGCAAAATCAAATGAAGGTAATGCTAATCACCAAGTGACTGACACTATGGGGCAGAACCCTGGGACCTTAGTCACCCAATCCTCTATAAATTGCAGTCAGCTCAAGAAAGTTATTGAAGGGAGCCTGACCCTTCAAGTAGGTATGCCCCAGCCTGATTCACCTCTCCTCAGAGAGAGCTGAGTATCTCTTCATTCCAGATGGATCCATAGTACTGTTCACAAAATGATGTTAAACCTATACCCTTACATTGTTACCAATAGGGCCTATAACCTGAATGAATGTCGAATACTTAATAGGTATATTCTAGATAGTTACTAGATAAAATAATATGCTCACCACCATTCATTATTTGTTACCAGTTCACTTGATAAAAAAAAATATTTCATGAGTGTTGTCTGACATGTGGTACATATACTTTTCCAGAGATTCTAAAATGAATTATTAGAGGGGCGCTTAGGTGGCTCAGTCATTAAGCATCTGCCTTAGGCTCAGGTCACGATCCCTGGGGTCCTGGGATCGAGCCCTGCATCGGGCTCCCTGCTCAGTGGGAAGCCTGCTTCTCCCTCTTCCACTCCACCTGCTTGTGTTCCCTCCTTCGTTGTGTCTCTCTCTGTCAAATAAGTAAATAAAATCTTTAAAAGGATAAAATTTAAAAAATAAAATGAACTATTAGATTGATATAACAGAAGATCTGATACGTAGATCATATATTGCCTCCCTCCCTGACACTCAAACACGCAGAAATGTTTTACCTCCATGGGGCACCTGGGTGACTCAGTCAGTTAAGCATCTGCCTTAGGCTTAGGTCATGATCCCAGGGTCGTAGGATTGAGTCCCACGTCGTCTGGCTTCCCGCTCAATGGGGAGTCTGCTTCTCCCTCTGCTCCTCCACCTGCTTGTGCTCTGTTTCTCTGTCTCTCTCAAATAAATAAATAAAATCTTTAAAAAACTGTTTTACCACCAGCCTTACTAAATTCAGGACAGTCTGTCAAGGAATAAACAAATCTATGAACTTAAACAGAGTCCAAAATTTCTTATTTAATGAAACTGGCATTTCAAATAGGGTAGCAGGGATAGGATAAAAATAAAGGGGCATTTTTTATCTTTAATTCATGTATCTTCCTATAAACTGTAAGATAGTAAGAAAAATAAATATTCCAGAATTTGCCTGTGTAGTAACTGAAGAGATGTTCATTTACAACACATAACTTCTTTTTATGACTCTGCCCTAAAAGAAAAATAATTCTGTTTCACTTCTTAAGCCAGGAATAGGTGTACTCCTGAGCAATTATTTTGTTCAATGTTAGGAATGCTGTGAATTATGTAATTGCCTAATTATATATTTTATTTTGGATCTTACAGTAATTAGAGCCAAATTTGTGCCACTTTTAAAATTTATGCTGCCTTTCCAAAGGATATATTCTCTTAAGCTTCCTCAAATCTTTTCTTTAATAGTTATGGGGCATATGTATAAACTTAAAGAAAAATAATTACATAGTTCCATTGGATTATTGTACACAGGTATCTCCTATCTCTAGCACAAGAGTATACCTGCCAGATTGTCTAGAAAATTCATGGCAGATGGTCAAATCACACTCTCTTAGACAGTGCTAGAGACAGAGTAATTCTTATTCTTTAGCTCCACATTTCATAGATTATATACAAATCACTTTACTTCACATGAAGGAGATACTATACAAAGGATATCACCATGACTTGTGATCACGTGCCATTGTACATGAATCGCATTTCATTGTCTCTTAGGGAGACTTGAGAATTGCCTTAATTCTTGGAGAATACATGCACGCCAACCTTAACAGCAGTGTCCTAAAAGGCTACCTGTTAGGATCATTATCCTTGCAAATATCCTTGTTTCAGTTGTCTCTTACTGTATAAAAATTGTCCCATACTTAACGGAGTAAAAAAACACTAGTCATTTATTATTCTTAGCTTTTCGCCATTTTTGGTGTTAACTGTACTCAGCCAGGCAGTTCTTTCTTCTAGTCTTTCGTGTGGTTGGACAGTGACAAAGACTGGAATCATTTTCCCCCCAAGTTTTATTTAAATTCCAGTTAAATGTACAGTGTAATATTAGTTTCAAGTGTAGAATTTAGTGATTCGTCACTTATATACAACACCCAGTGCTCATCACAAGTAAGCTCTTTAATCCCCATCACCTATTTCACCTATCCCCCATCCACCTCCCCTACAGGAACCCTCAGTGTGTTCTCTATAGTTAAGAGTCTGTTTTCCTGATTTGCCTCTCTTTCTGCCCCCCCCACTATTCATCTGTTTTGTTTCTTAAATTCCACACATAAGTGAAATTACATGATATTTGTCTCTCTGACTTATTTCCCTTATTAGCATAATACTCTCTAGCTCTGCCTACATTGTTGCAAATGTCAAGATTTCATTCTTTTTTTATGGCCGAGTAATATTCCATTATGTATATGATTTTATATATGTATATTATATATATACATCATCTTTGTTCATCAGTTGATGGACATTTGGGCTCTTTAGATTGAAACCATTTCTGAGAATTCCATTCATACATGGCTGGCAGGTGATTCTGGCTATAGGCTGGGACCTCGGGCAAAGGCAAAGGCTGTTGACGGGGGCACCCACATGGGACTTCTTCCTATGACATAGGTTCCCAGGGTAAACATTCTGAGAAGGAGAGAGCTAGCAGGGAACTAAAGTACCTTTTCAAAACTAGCCTTAGAAGTCACACAGCATCATTCTAGACACATTCTAGTAGCAGCTAGTCACTAAATCCAGCCTGTATTCAGGAAAAGGGGAATTAGATTTCACCTTTTAATAGCAAAAGTATCTATGGATTTTTTGGACATTCTTTCAGAACATCCCACACATCTTATTTTTTGATGTTAAGTCTCACTTGTTTCAGATGGCTACCTACCTTTCCCTCTCTAGGTTTCCTATACTCAAGTGGGGTGCCCTCCATTGGGCCATTGACTACCTACAGATTGATATCACCATACCATGTGAAACATAATGACCTGGAACTGCATGGTTTCTTGTCACTGTGTTCTGTCTCCAAAGTTATGCATCATTACTGGATTCTGTATTTCTTTTTGCTTAATGTGACAGTGTGTTGTCCTCAGATTAATTGAAAAGAGCTTTCATTCTTGTTGCTGATGGTAGTCTAAAACTTTAAGTCTTCTCTGGGTCTAAGAGGCATACTGATGAGGGCTTCTGGACATTTGTAATCATCCTAGTGCCCTTAGATAACTCAGCAAAGTGTGTTTTAGTGCATTGATGCATCAGTCAATACTAGTACCTCATAGACTATTTCACATTCTACTCCGTGGGTGAGCTATCTGGTTGAGTAGGGCTAAATCAAAAGACCAATTTATTCATAACAGGGTTCCAAATATTGAAAAGTTTGTCATTACTATAGGCACATGAAATGATTGGAGAGAATCAAAGGATCGGCTTTTGTGACCCTTTGTATCATGCCACCTAGAAATGACTGGAACAATATTCCTTGCTCTTTGAAATACAAAACCTTGTAAACATTCCATAGTACAATCTTGTCATTAGAGGCAAGACTCAAAATATTTCTACAGTCAGAGAAGTAATGAGATGTGGAAATTAGAATATGTATTCTTGTTTAGTGGATATCTATAATAGAATATGGTGAATATCTAGCAAGCTTTGTGTGTGCATGTAAGTAGGTGTAATGAAAACCAAGCATAGTTTTTTTTATTAACATAGAATATATTATTTGTTTTAGGGGTACAGGTCTGTGAATCCTCAGTCTTACACAATTCACAGCACTCACCATAGCACATACCCTCCCCAATGTCCATAACCCAGCCACCCTATCCCTCTCCGTGCCCCTCCATGGCACCCCCCAGAAACCCTCATTGGTTTCTTGAGATCAAGAGTCTCTTATGGTTTGTCTCCCTCCCCAGTCCCATCTTGTTTCATTTTTCCCTCCCTTCCCCCCAGGACCCCCCGGCCTGCCTCTCAAATTTCTCATATCAGAGAGAGCATATGATAATTGTCTTTCTCTGATTGACTTACTTTGCTTCAAGCATACATGTTTTAGATCAGTACTACTCTATAACATGGATGTATAAATCAGTCATTTCCAAAAGCATGGAACTTGATCCCTCAACTGATATTAAGATGATTATCCTATTTGTTACTCTACAGTCTAATGTTTTATTTGAAACAAGAGTGATTTTTAGCCTTTGAACTCTAAATTTTTAAATCAGGTTAGTGTCCTACAGTATGGGATTAATTTACTTTAGTTAAATTAATATGTCCAATTTGAAAGAAAACTCAACGTCTTTTGCTCAGCACAGCTGTATTAAATTTCCAACAGAGAAGAAAGTTCCCACTGTGTTGAAACTTTGAATGTATTTACAGAGGATTAAAAATACCAGCACTTTACAGTCACATGCTGGTGAAAATTGCCTTTGAAATAATTCATGAAGTAGGAAAAATGGAATTTTAGTAATACGGAATATAAACCAGTTTTGGTTAAGATTTGGTATTTGTACAACATTAGGGGATATTTAGTGTATGAATATGTTTAATAGTATATTTTGTGTTATGTTGGCATTTTTATTACAGACCCCAGAGCATTTTAAATAGACTTATTAAAATCTTTACTTCTTTGCTTTGATTAGGGAAATGCCCAGATCTTATGCTTGGCATTCTCCTCATAGTTCTAGAATGGTCAAAATAGAGAATTATAGAGCAAGTGAATCAGATTGTAGACTGGAAAAATAGAATCATTCATTGAGATTACTAGGCAAAGTTTTTTTTAATAAATCCAAAATATACATATAAAACATAAATTACCACCATCTGTTGTGTTCATTGACATTAAAAGAGGGAGCAAATCTCTTGGAATATAAACCTTTTATATACTGCTGTCCTCTCAGAGTTATCAGTCCTTTCCAGCAACAGAAAAAAATCAGGAAGGCCTACCTCCACTCCAGACACTCCAACCCAATATAACATGTCAAGATATGCAATGTGAGAAACTCTAGTGTTCCTGGTTGCTGTTTTGCTCTCACAAATTGACACCATTATCATAATTTCTTTATCAGTCAGTTATACTGAACTAACAGGTTAGTTTCTTTTTGATTCCCTCAATTACATTTGAATGAGTTCTCCCTAGGCATCCATCTGCCTGTGACTGATTACAGAAGATCTAGGTAATCCTTAGTAATAGTCCAAAGTGGATCATGCCACAAGGTGGCACCCTTGCAAGTCTAGCATGATCTTTGGCAAGTATTTTTCCGAATCCTAGGCTGTGAAGTGTCAACCTAACCTGCAATTACTGTTATTCCTTACCCCACCCACATAGGACCTTAGGCTCTTCTCAGTGGTACAAGAAAAATACAGTGTCGGGGATCTGTAGAGACATGGTGCCCATTTCTGGCTAGGAAATGATGGAAGGAGAGGAAAATGAGGGAGAGAGGGAAAGAAGAAAGCAGTCACTCATTTCCTCACTTGTGGCTGCAGGAGATAGGAAAGAGGTCCTTGCAGTGAATAAGCATAACACTAAAGACTGAGAAGGGGATTTTTGCTCTCCTTTGAGAAAGTTAGAAAAAAAGGTTATTTTTTGGTCTGCTCCTCTCCCAACCTTCAACAAGACTCTAGGGACTTGGCTTATAATGGGATCTGACAGAAGACCTGAAGTTTTCATTTCCTGAACCAACCCCAATTCCCAATGACACAGACATTGGATTGAGGTCTGGTTAGTCTGGTAAATGGGGACTCACTGCTGATGCAAAAGATGCGATGGGGGATCGGTACAGTCATTAGTCCACCACCAATGAAGATCAAGTTGAGGTCTAGTTGTTTTAACGAAGTTAAAAGAGACCAGATCACTAACAGAACCAATCAGAGATTTCAGCCATACTGTCAGCAAGGTCAGCTAGCACCCATGTTTATAAGGAATCTTATCCCCAAGACTAGAGGACTAGAGGGCATCATATCTGAGGGCCTTGGGCCTTTATCATGTTAGAGAGATCCTTAAACTCCTTCTGTCTATAAACCTGACACCCCACCTTAGGGAGATAAGCAGGGGAGCCTCCTTAGGGAGGCTCTCTGAAAGATTAAATATTTTTTTCCAAATCTGATAATCTGCATTTTTAAGAGATGTTCCTCAGGGCACCTGGGTGGCTCAGTCAGTTAAGCAGCTGCCTTTGGCTCAGGTCATGATCTCAGGGTCCTGGGATAGAGCCCTGTGTCGGGCTCCCTGCCCAGTGTGGATTCTGCTTCTCCCTCTCCTTCTGTCTCTCCTCCTGCCCCACTCATGGATGTGCTAATCAACAAGTAAAAATTTAAAAAATTATTTCAATATTATTGAAATTCAATATTCAATATTATCCTCAATATTATTCATCAGAATAAGTTTAAACCAAAGTGAATATTTAGTATTTTTTCTCCATTGACAACTTGGTGGTTGAGGGTGATATCTGGATGACAAATTGATTTCATTTAATTTGAGTTACTTGACCTTGCAAGAGTGGAGAGAAAGTGATCCCCTCAGCCCACTTCTTTGGCCAATTATCCTCCCTTTTCTTCCCTACCATGTCAGTGGAGAGAAAACATCCTTGTGTTTCTAACATTGTGAGTCTGAATTGATATGCAAAAGTCTATTCATCTTGAGATTAAAGAACTTATTCTAAGCCCCATCTTTAAAATAAAAATTAGTCTTTATTCAGAGTATAGTCTACTGAGTGTAAGTAGCTGTGCTTGGAGCTATAAATAGTAAGTGCTCAGTACAAATTGTCATCATTCTAGTGAAGTCTGTCATCTTTATATGTTCTCTGCCCATAATCTCTCACACACTAAACCAGTTAGTCATGACTGTTGTAAGTTCTGTCCATATCTTTCAAACCATCAGTTCTTTTACTGTTTCACTTGTACCCTCCCAGCTTGTACTTAGGATTAGTTGTGCTAATGATGAAAATGCCAACTTGTGCCTCATGTTAATGCCAGCGAGGGACCACTAGAAATACCCTATAATCAACAGAGTTAACTTTACTTTTTACAAGGGAGACTAAACCGTGAGTAACAGTGGATCATGCCAATAAAAAGGAACTGGGGGGTGACTGCAGGATTTGGGCTTATGCTAATTGATCTTAGGGAGGCTCCGCGGAAGTGAATGTCATGTTTGGGAGTGCCTGTTGTCAGAAACCAGGAACTGAGGAGGGCTAGAATTGTCACTGGACAGGAAGTGGCACCCACTCAAGTGAGCAGAGAGAGGGGAATGTTTGGTCAGTTTTGCTGTTGCACAGGGCTTTATTTTTTGTGTTGTTGTTTAAATTTCTGGTGCAGCATGGTCATAGAGTGGCCTTTGTCTTGTTTTAACATTGTCACAGAGCATCTTTGCCCACTGTTGATGTTCTATGAAATTATGTTCAGTAAGAATGTATAGCTTAAGGCCAACTACTGGTTGTCAACACTCAGGCCTCTCATTTTCTTTCTCACATAGAAATGTTCTCACTCTGCACTACCAGGTCTGCCATGCCAATTACTAAGCTTTCCTGTCAAGAGTTTATCTGAAGAAAATTATGATCATTTGCTTTGAAAATCCACTACAAATTAATGTTTTCTAACACCAAGTGCTCCTTCACTGCTCCTTGACAATAAAAAGAAAATATTCCTGTTGAATTTCTATTATAAGGATTGTAGAAGCCATTTCACCCTCTTCAGATACTCCTTAAGGGTATAATTTAATCACAGCATCTCTTACTCTTAATAAATGAATATATCTTACAAAGTACTTGTGAGATTGAGTCCATATAATTAGAAAATCCACTTTCTAAACACCTCCTCTCTTCACTACCTCTATATGGCTCTGTGAATTTCAGCCCTCCCCCTTGTTCCAGAGGTTTCCCACCCTACTGTCAATGTTAATGCTCCTGATTCCTTGAAATCTAACAACGTCTATGATATTGTCCAATTAGCCCTTCCCATTCTGTCTGCCATCTTCTTTTTATTTTCATGTACTAAGTGGCATTTACCCCTTTTCTACGTATATTCCCATCTTTGGGCAAACTAGGAATAAGTTAACCTATTCCTCCTTGAGCTTTCCTTTCCTAACACCCTCATTTACTCTTAACTGCCTTCATTTCTCTTGAAAAATGAAAAAAAAAAACCCATAAAATTACAGAGAAAAACAATACCTGTTTCCTTATTTTTACCACCAAGAATGAACAAGTATTCATGCTGTTTACGTTAGACTTTTTAATGTAAAAAATTCCTACTGGAATTGATAGTTTGTTGTCTTATAGAAACTAACAGTTACTCTGGTTAAAAGTTAACATGTCCTATAAAAGCAACCAAATTCTTTTCTGTAATTTCTGTTTCACTCTATAGCCAAGTCTGAAGTTCTGTTGTTCTGATTTGTTTTCTCCCTCTGTCCAAGGCCAGTTCTTTAAGTCCTGATGGATTTTTCCTTCTCACAATCTTTCACAGCGGTGCTGTCCTTTCTCTACCATTTTCAACATCAAAGCTCAAACCTTATTTCGTGCAGAAGCTATTTCAATATACTTTTTAAATATTTTATTTATTTATTTATTTGAGAGAGAGTAGGTAGGGGGAAGGGGAGAGGGAGAGAGAGAATTCTCAAGGAGACTCCCTGCTAAGCAGAGAGCCGGAGACAGGGCTCGATCCCAAGACCTGAAACAAAATCAAGCATCGGTTGCTTGATTGACTGAGACACCCAGGTGCCCTGATTCAGTTTTTAATACTTTCAGATTTATCTTCCTCAAATACAGTGTCTGTTGCTTTTTAAAAAAAAAAGTCAAATATACATAAAATGTACTCATATTCTTTCGCCTGACAGCTAAAATTCTTCAAAAGAGAATTTCTTCCTGCTATTCTGGTGCAGGAGTTCTCTGATTCAGCGAGACTCAAATATTCACCAGTCTCCTACATTCATTTCTGTTTCCATGTTGTCTACCTTGTATAGAATTAAATCTTTATCATTCCTCTATTAATATCTACCCATCTTTAAGGCTAGTTGGCTTCCTCCAGCTCATTGACTTTGCTGGTAACTATAGATCTTGTTAATGTATGACAATTTGTATAAGCTGTATGGTCCGGTCCCATGCTGTCACATAGTAGCAATTCTCTTTCTGATCTAAATATTGGAGGAGGCTGATTTTCTTGGTAAAAAATGACCTTAAGGTCTCCATTCTTTCAGGTTTCCTAGTCAACACTCATAATTCCTTGGCTCAAATGTGTTATATATTCCCATCTAAACTTGCCAGTGCTATCACACTTACTCAAATGACTCAATATTTTGGATATTTGATTCTATAATTGTGTAAAAAATGAGGTATACATTAAGACTAAAAGAAAGCATCGTTTCAACCATTTATGATGTCTAAAAACATTGGTGTTGGGAGATAATATAAGAGATTCAAGGAATCTTTAATTGTAGAGTAGATAGCATCTCATTGTTTGGATGGTGTATTAAGATCCAAGAAATTCAGAATGTCTTCTTGATGATCAGTCATCATAATTTTTTTTTAAAAAAATATTTTATTTATTTATTTGGCAGAGAGAGAGGAGGAAGCAGGCTCCCTGCAGAGTAGAGAGCCCGATGCGGGCCTCGATCCCAGGACCCTGGGATCATGACCTGAGCCGAAGGCAGCGGCTTTAACCCACTGAGCCAGCCAGGTGCCCCAGTCATCATAAGTTAATAGTAAACCTTAGAAAGTCAGAAAAAGTGTCTTTGCTGGGATAGCCTAGAGCTTATGTAGCTGTAGAAAAATGAGAGAAGTACATTTAAATAACTAAGTTATATATTCATCAATCAAGATTAGTAAGAAAGGTGCTATTTAATCACAAATCCCCGCTAAGTGGCTACTTTCTTTATGTTTGGAATTTTATTCTGTGTTTCACATCACAGTCCTAAGAATACGAGTTTCCATGCAGCACTGGATCCTCATCACAAAGAATTACTGCTGTTTCTGCTGGCCATATCCCAGCTCGTTTAGTAATTTTTCTCCACTGAACCATAATGAATAATAAAGTGTGTTCTCTGTGCTCCTACATATCTCCACCCACCTATCTTCTGTTCCAAAACCAAAAATATAAACCTATATACACTTCTAAATATCTTATGGTGGATTTTATTTAGAATTCTATACCAGGATTATGTGCTCCAATGCCAAAATTGGCCTTTCTCCTAAAACTAGTCAGAAAATCACTTTCTCTTTGTAAATTAATTTAGTATCACTACAAATACTGTTTATCACTTGAGATAAAATTATTCAAACATTGTAGGGTTTTGTTGTTGAGATTATTCTATTTTGAATACTTCGGTATTCAAAAACAGTATATTCTCTCCAACATGTCAAGATATAAAATGGGAAGCAATTTACCATGAGTCAGGGAGTATGAGTCACCTTTGTATGTGAAAAAATGATAAGTCTCAGTAGTTCAAAGATTTGAGCCACCTGTCAAGGATAGCATTAAGGGAGCAGCATTAGAAGCAGTTGGTCTTTACAGAATAGAGTGAAGTGTTAGGGAAGAAGACATTAACACTATTTCTCTAAATAGCATTTTGGAATAGTAGAGAATTTTCACATCTAGAAACTATTAAAAACATCCTGGGGTAACCCCTGCAGGGACAGAAGGCATCCAGTTCACAGGAGAGTAATATTAGGACAAATTTCAAAAGAAATATAGATTCCTAAATCAGCACTGATCATTTGTCATCTAAGGTATACTGCCCTGCCCAATTATGTACCTTTTGTTGCCTTACCAACAATAATTTTAACCCTGTTGTATTGAGTGACGAGAGGGTGAAACTGATGACAAACATTTATCACACACTGTCATGCTGACTCCCAAAGAAAACTCAGGATCAAAGTAAGCCCAGCAAGTCAAATTTTCCTTTTTACTCTTAGCTGTTTGGCAGAGAATAGATTGAAATGTATGTGTTTATGGGAATGAACTCATTTTCACAGTATAGATGGTATAGACCTTGTCTCCCTGTACTCTCACGCTCCTGAACTTGTGGGCCTAAGGGCAACACACACCAGGGTAAGCATGGTTTCTTGTGGCTGCCTTTATTTCAAGTATCATGCCAATTTAGTTCAATTAGTAGCCTTGAAGAGTGGCAGGAAACCACTTTCCATTGCATAGGTTCATTTATAGTTTCTCTCTAAGTATCCACAGGCAGTGTTACTCAAATGTTTTTACAAACCCAAGATTCTATTGGTAATTTTCCACTTTAACTTTACAGATGTTCTCAGCCCTTAATCTACATACATAATACTGACAAAGTAGAACCAAAATTCAATTTTTGAAGGCAATTGCATTATCTCTGCCCCAGAGACATTCAATAATTAACACCTCCATAGGAGCTAGAGATCTCACACTCTCTCCTTAGAAATTATTAATAGCCTAAGGCTTATATACCCCTGGGTGAAAAAATATCTGATTGAAACAGCAGTAAACAGCCAATGTTACTATAAGCCAGGATCATCGTGTGGACATAGTTTGGGAACATGTATAATGACTTGCCATAAACATCTGTCTCGGAAGGTTCTCTTCCAGGATTGTCCTCAAATCAACATCATTGAAATGCCTGAAAACACATAAAAAAATACAAAATCTGTAGTCATGTATTTGATTAATCAGTTAAAGTGGGAATTTTGTGTTAAGAATGGGCCATCAGGGAAAGTATGGAGAGGTAAAGGAAGAAAAAAGCTTATAATAAGCAAATGAAAAAAATCAAAGTTTAACGTTTTAGCTATTTTAATGGGTATGGTCATAATTCATTTTCTCCCTTCAAACACTGTATGTTTCGTTGTGTAAAAGAAAGTTAAAACCATCATTTAAGAGAATGGCAACCCCATTGTTAGCACCTAGGGTCAGAGACACAGGTTCTCAATCCCTTAGATGGAAACGTTCTGAAGGATTTTTCAGGTATAAAAAACCCCAAAACTGGTAGAGCAACTGAAAAGTATTTCGACTAAATGAATTTTTTTATTGCCCCGGTGGGAGGGAGACACAAATGACTCAACTATTTTAATAAGATTTAAGATTCATTTAGAGAATCTTCATGATTCATCTGCATTTTTTTCTATCACAAAACCACTTATGATACTGTGCCCAAAGAGGAGACAGAAATGATAATGAGGAGGATACCAGCATATAATGACTGGGAAAATTATTTTTAAAAGTTAACCATGGCATAGATTTTCAGACAGTATATGTTAGTCTTGGGTTGTTACACACACACACATATATAATTGTTTTGTAATGGTTTTCATTTTATGGCTATCACATATGTTGCTTAGCTGGAATCAAATTCATAACTTTCAAGATGGTAGGTTACCTCTGAAATAATCCATGGCTTCTTATAAATAGAACCATTGTAAAATATTTTTAAAGTTGAGAAGTGAAAGTATCTTTTTCCCTAAATCAGTGAGTAGACTAAAAATATACTGGGTTTAACACTTTTTTCTTTTCTTGGTTATGTCATTGGACCAGAAACACAGATTCATTAGCTATTGACAATTGTGGTGCCTACAGAGTGCCTCACTTAAACAGTCTGTCTCAATGTATTTATTTACAAGTGGGGACTATGGCATGTAGATGAGATACTATGACGGTTCCCGATGCTTGGTGAGAGATCTTGACAGAACATGGCCAGTTCCTTCTGAACGTGGTCATGGACACTTCCTGTTTACTCAGTATTCTCAAAAGGAATCTTCTTGATTCTTTCAAAAGATGGCTGAAAATGAAGGACTCCCATCCCTCCTCAAAATATCTGTATCAGATACACACAAAAAATGATGAAGTTTTTGACATAGAAAATATTGGAAATTATTCTAGCTCCAGCAAACTTACAATATAATGAAATATATTTTTATAGGCTGAGTTTTTTTTTAAAGATTTTTATTTTTATTTATTTATTTGAGATAGAGAGTACACAAGCAGGGGGAGGAGCAGGCTCTCTACTGAGCAGGGAGCCCAATGGGGGGCTTGAACCCAGGACTCCGGAATTATGACCTGAGCTGAAGGCTGACGCTTAACCAACTGAGACACCCTGAGGCTGAACTTTTTTATGTTTGTATTTCCAACTTCTGTAATGCTTTTATCAGTTTGGAAACTCCTCAAAAGAAAACTTCGCAAATGTGTCATGGCAGCACTAGGTGTGTAAGTAAGCAGAAAAGAAAGGAATTGGTATGTTATGCCCAGGTTGGATCTGTGCCTTCCCAATTATCAGACCATCTCCCACCTCATCGTGATCTTTTAATATCCATCAAAACAAAGACTGCTAAGGAGCATAGCAAAGCCTGCGTCCGGCAGTGAGTTCACCGAATAAAACATGGACCAGAACAGAAATGCTCAATTATATGTCTCTTAGCTTTGTTCTTCCCTCTGTTACTCTCTCTTACTCTGCTGATCCCTTCTCATCTCGTTCTTGCTGTGTCTCACATCTGCAACCAGGCTCCTTTTGAACTCCTCCAGTCCCCTCACCATGATTTCTCAATTTTACTATTTCTTGCATTCTGCCCAATTCTTTTTTTTTTTTAAAGATTTTATTTATTTATTTCACAGAGTGGCGGGGGGAGGCAGGCCCTCTGCCGAGCAGAGAGCCCAATGCAGGGCTCCATCCCAGGACCCCGAGATCATGGCCTGAGCCGAAGGCAGAGGCTTTAACCCACTGAGCCACCCAGGTGCCCCTCTGCCCAATTCTTAACACATATTCTTGATCCTTGTTGACCTGCCTGGACAACACAGGGGTGAGTGTTTGCACTCTGGTTGTTGTGTTTTCTATTTTCCAGCTCAGAGACTTCTCAATTCTGATGCTCGCTCTGAAATAGGGAGGCTGCCTCGAGTCTTGTTAGGCCAAGTGTGGTCTGCGGACCAACATCATTGGCATCTCCTGGGAGCATGTGAGGCACGCAGTATCTCAGCCCTCCCCTGGGAACTCTAGATAATCAGAATTAGCTTTTATATGTTTTTAACAAAGATTCCCAAGATGGCTCTGTGTGTTAAAGCATGAGAAGCACTGGGCTAATTCACTGCTCCCCAAACTTATTTGAGCTTCAATTTTAATTCCAGTAAGTTAACATAGTGTTGTTAGTTTCAGGGGTGCAATATACTGCTTCAGCATTTCCGTTCAACACCGGTGCTCGTCACAGTTGTACTCCTTAATCCCCATCACCTATTTCACCCACCTCCCCTCTGGTAACCATCAGTTTTTTATAATTAAGAGTCTTGTTAGTAATTTGTCTCTCTCCCTTTTTTTCTTCCCTTTGCCCTTTTGTTTCTTATATTCCATATATGAGTAAAATCATCTGGCATTTGTTTTTTTCTGACTTACTTTGCTTAGCATTGTACTCTCTAGCTCCATCCATGTCATTGCAAATGGTAAGAGTTCATTCTTTTTATGGCTGAGTAGTGTTCCATTGTATATATATACCACCTCTTCTTTATCCACTTATCAGTTGTTAGACACTTGGGCTGTTTTAATAATTTGGCTGTTGCAGATAATGCTGCTATAAACAGTGGGGTGTCCCTTTGAATTAGTGTTTTTGTATTCTTTGGGGTAAATACCCAGTAGTGGAATTGCTGGGTTATAGGGTAGCTCTATTTTCAACGTTTTGAGGAACCTCCATACTGTTTTCCAGAGTGGCCGCACCACTCTGCATTCCCACTAACAGTGCAGAAGGGTTTCCCTTTCTTCACATCCTCACCAACACCTGTTGTTTCTTCTGTTGCTGATTTTAGCCGTTCTGAATATGGCATTGTAGTTTTGATTTACATTTCCCTGATGATCGGTGACAAAGCATCTTTTCATGTTGTCTGTTGACCATCTGTCTTTGGAAAAATGTATATTTAAGAGAATGGGCAGAAGACATTTTTTAATGGAATTATTTGTCTTTCGGGTGTTGAGTTTTTTAAGTTCTTTGTATATTTTGGAAACTAACCCTTTATCACATACTTCATTTGCAGATAGCTTCTCCCCATTCTGTAGGATCCCTTTTAGTTTTGTTGATTGTTTCCTTTGCCAGGCAGAAGGTTTTATTTTGGTGTAGCCTGGACAGTTTATTTTGGTTTTTGTTTCCCTTGACTCAGGAGACTTACCTAGAAAGAAACTGCTGTGACTGATGTCAAAGAAGTTACTGCCTGTGTTCTCTTCTAGCATTTTTATGGTTTCGGGCCTTCCATTTAGATCTTTAATCCACTTTGAGTTTACTGTATTATCTAAGAAAGTGGTCCAGTTTCCTCCTCTTGCATGTACCTTCCCAGTTTTCCAAACACCATTTGTTGAAGAAATGGTCTTTTTTTCTCATTGGATATTCTTTCCTGCTTTGGCAGAGATTAATCGACCATGTAACTGTGGGTTCATTTTTGGGTTTTCTGTTCTGTTGAATAGATCTATGTGTCTATTTTTGTGCCAGTACCATACTCTTTTGATTACTACAGCTCTGTAATAGAACTTAAAGGCCAGAACTGTGATGCCCCCAGCTTTGGTTTGCTTTTTCAAGATTGCTGTGGATATTTAGGGTCTTTTGTGGTTCCATATACATTTTAGGATTGTTTATTCTAGTTCTGTGAACAATGGTGTTGGTATTTCAGTAGGGGTTGCATTAAGTTAGATTGCTTTGGGTAGTACTGACATGTAGCGATATTTTTTCTCCCAGCCCATGAGCACAGAGTATCTTTGCCTGTTTGCATCATCTTCAATTTCTTTCCTCAGTGTTCTATAGTATTCGGAGTACAAGTCTTTTACCTCTTTGGTTAGGTATATTCCTAGGTATCTTATTGTTTTTTGTTTTTTTTTTTGTTTTTTAAAGATTTTATTTATTTATTTGACACAGAGAGAGAGAGATCAGATCACAAGTAGGCAGAGAGAGAGGAGGAAGCAGGCTCCCTGCCGAGCAGAGAGCCCGATGTGGGCCTCGATCCCAGGACCCTGGGATCATGACCTGAGCCGAAGGCAGCGGCTTTAACCCACTGAGCCACCCACGCGCCCTATCTTATTGTTTTTGGTGCAGTTGTAAATGGGATTGTTTACTTAATTTCTCTTTCTGCTGCTTCATTATTGGTGTATAGAAAGGTAACCTATTTCTATATATTAATTTTGCATCCTGTGATGTTACTGAGTTCATTTATCCATTCTAGTAGCTTTTGGTGGAGTCTTTATGGATCTCTGTGTATTCTATCATGTATCTGCAAATAGTGAAAGTTTGAGTGACTTTTTGACAATTTGGAGCCTTTTATTTCTTTTTCTTGTCTGATATCTTGTGGCTAGAACTTGCAGTACTATGTTGAATAAAAGTGGTGGGAGTGGACATCCTTGTCTTGTTCCTGACCTTAGGGGAAAAGCTCTCAGTTGTTCCTCAGTGAGGATGATTTGAGCTGTGGGTTTTTCACAGATGGTCTTTATTATGTTGAGGTGCATTCCCTCTAAAACTACTTTGTTGAGGGTTTTTATCAGGAATGAATGTTGTACTTTGTCAAATGCTTTTTCTGCATCTATTGAAATGTGATCATATGGTTCTGGCCCTTCCTTTTGTTAATGAGAATCACCTGCAGAGCTTTAAAACAAACATATGTGAGTCCCATAGTCTGATGGGACTCTGATTCCGATTTAATTCGGCCTGGAAAGTAGTCTGGACAGTGGGAATTTCAGAAGATCCAGATGATTCTAACGTGCATCCAAGGGTAGGAATTAATGTCTCTTTTATCCCTTTCTGTACCATTGCATTTTCTTCAATGCATAGAATGGAAGCAAGTTAGAAATTGTTCTTTAAAAGCAGAGGAAATTGCTTTCATGGGAGGGCATATTGATGATTATAAGGCAGGAGCAATAGCTGATTCTATCTACCTCCAATTCTACTGCTAGTATGCTAGCACTCTGTAAAAGTCAGTGTGCTCCCAGGACCATCACTTGAAAGTTGATAGGGTGTGGGTGAGACACAAGATTTCCAGGTGATGTCCATGTACATTAAAGTTTGAGACTCACTCGTCTAGGTGAACCTCAAAACAAAAAAGTATCTGGCTCCAGATGTCAGTAATATCACTGAGACTGAGAAACCATGCTCTGCCTCATATCAGTTGAGGGTGATATATACACACACACGTGTGTGCACATGTATATGTGTGTGTGTGTGTATATATATATATGTGTGTATGTATGTGTATATATATGTGTATATATGTATATATATGTGTATATATGTATATATATGTGTATATATGTATATATATATGTATATATATATGTATACATATACGTATACATATATATACGTATACATATATACATATACATACATATATACGTATACATATATACATATACATATATACATATACATACATATATATACATATATATATACATATATACATATACATATATACATATATATACATATATATATACATATATACATATATACATATACATATATACATATACATATATACATATATATGTATATATATATATATACATATATATATGTATATATATATGTATATGTATATATATATGTATATATATATACGTATATATATATATACATATACGTATATGTATATATATATATACATATACGTATATATATACATATACGTATATGTA